>JAAVTG010000934.1:0-23570 GCA_011947345.1 Phytophthora quininea | reverse complement strand
GAACATATTGGGCGGACAGATCAAGTCCGGGTTCGGTCCGATACTGGCGTTGCCGTTGAGACCGTCGCTGGTGCCGAGCCCCAACCGAACGCGGTACGTGAGCTCTGAAATGCGCGCTTCAATGTCGTGGAAAGCCTCACGCCGTCGCTGGTGAATACTGGCCGAAAGAGCAGCCGATTCCGTTGGGGTCATGTCCTCAGTCGCCAACGTTTTGAACGTTGTTTGGTGCGTACTGAGGCCCAGAGGAGGCTCCAATCTCGTCAACAGAGTTAGTAGATGCTTCTTGTGTAATAGCCCCAACGCATTGGTGTCGAATTCGCTCCAAACCGCTTGGAATCGCTGCAGATGTTCGGCCTCAAAGCCCAAAAGCTGCTCCTTGTCGTCTACCATGGCAGACATGAGCACGTACGTGTCGACCATCGTTGCAGAGTAGAGATTCTGCAGAATCAGCACGACCAAGATGTAAAAGATGTTGTACAACATGGCGCTGATAATGGGCGAGCCACAGTCGCTCGAATAGCTGGACGATACCGACGATCGGCCCCAAAGCACACACTGCGGAGGCTCCACACTCGAAGCCAAGTACGTGGCGTACCAATCTTCACCTGCTGCGAACTTGACGAACGTCGAGTAGGCCATGGGGAACGTCGACAAGTTCATGTTGGCGTTGAGGCCAGACCCCATCGTGTGAGTGAAAACACTTGCACTCCAACAATCGCAAAGACGAACAGCACGTAGCCCAGCAAAAGCGTCACCTTTAAAGTCAGTTGAACACTCGCCAAAAGTGTCTGAAACACGGTCCACAGCGTCCGGAAAGCTCGCGAGCGCTCAAGTACGAGCGACAAGTGTTTGAAATCAAACGCCCTCGTCATTCCCAGGATCAACAGCACTGGTGAGTTCGAGAAGAGCGGCCCAACTAGCATGATGAAGGACGTGCAGCTGTTAAATGTTCGCCAAGTGAAGCCTTTCATGAGGAAATCTTTCCAGCCGACGGCTGCCACTCGAACCATGGCGTCTAGTGCGTAAATCAATGAGAAAACGTAGTGGAAACACCACACTCCAGTCGAGACTTGGACGTCTTCGCCAGATGTAGAGGTACGATGCACCGGAGACCGATACCAAGCTAACAACGAAGTGTGTAGCAATACGACACTGCTGATAAAGCCACGAAAAGAACGCTGCTGCATGTAGAACTGAGCGAGCTGCATGACTCGACTCGTCGGCAGCGGATACTTTGGCCGCATGGCGAGAATCGTCTGCTTCTTGCGCAGCCACAGCAATTGGAGGTTTGTCAACAGTAACGTGCCATTGTAGCACCGAAAGTTGTTCATCAAAATGCCAGCGAATACCTTGAGCAGGTAGAACCTGGTGAAGAAGAGGAACGTGACGAAAAAGCCTGCGAAATACGTCGAGGCGATGGCAGCCGCTTGGTGGTCGTTGTTGACGTCGCTGTCGTCGGCAAAGTCCATGGCGATATTCACCACTGGCAGCCAGCCTTTCATCGAGACTAAGAAGAAGATAGAGCTGATGGCGCCTTTAATATCGTCAAAGTGTAAACCCGAGAGATTTCCCCACACTCGAGGTGCTAAAATGCCCGTCGCACTGTTCCAAAACACTCCGACACAACGCTCAGCAGTATCAATGGACGGGTCACTGCAATACGCGAACCTGCCGCCGAAAATCTGCATCCCGAGCGTAGCAAACGAGTAGAATAGAAACAAGGACAGCACGACGCAGTAGAAGATCGGCGTTGCGGATTGCTTGAGTGCCTCGGTGATGACTCGGAAGGTCCTCACTCGCTGGAAGACTCGGATTGGACCGAACGCTCTACCGAGGCGGAAAAGAGAGATCATGGTCGAATGAGGCAGCAACAGAAGCAAGGAGCAAGCCATCAACACCACCATGTTGATCTGGTTCCACGTGTCCGAGAGATAACTTTTGGTGTGAAGATGAGACCTCGTGCAATGACTTTCAACGCGAACTCGAAGAAGAGCACGAACGCGTATACGACGTCGCTCAAAGTCGTGAATTCCTGAATCAAAGACGAGTACAGAGGCGACTGCACGGTCAGCATGATGGTGCGGATCACGATGGCCGCGAAAATGTACTTTTCCGTCTCCTTCTCTAGGCGACGAGCTTTGAGTCGCACCCACGACTGCGGAGGGAAGATGAAGAGCGAGACGTCCGACATGAGCCAGTGGCCATCCAAGAACTGCCGTACGTAACCTGTGGAGTCTGCATTTGAGTTCCAACCAATCCATTCATCCGGGGCAGGCGTGTCTGGGATTTCAACCACCGGAACGGGAACAATCGCGGCATTGGAACCTACTTTCTCGTCAATTGGAGTCACAATCGCTTGGTTCTTGTGCTTCCCATTAGCCGTTGCTGCTTTCGGTTCAAGGGGAATATATTTGCGGTCGTGGTGGTTCTTTGTCGTGCCGTAGTAGCCTTTCAGCTTGAGGAAGTCTGCGGTGGGCAGCACATTGAACAACCGCGCTTTAAACGCTTCTGAGGCTGAAAGTGCTCGTTCAATTCGCTTCTTCGCACTCCCAGGCAAGCTGACATTCATCACTTCCCCTGGTACAAGTTGCTGAATTCCTCCACGAACGTGTAGATGTCAAAGTGATGGATCCGCTGCATGGCAAACATGCGGTCTTGGAAGAGTTCGCTCAACGTTTTACGTCGCTCGTCACCTTTCATGGCGAAGTTTCTTAGTAGCACCACCAGCATGAAATTCAACGCCAGGAAGCGACACAGAACAATGTAGGCCAGATAGTACAACAACGCCACGCCAAACGAACTAGCTTGGAGTGAAGCGTGGAAGATCGGCCAGATACTACCACCATTCGAGAACTTGAACAACGTCAACATGCTGTCGCTGAACGTGTTGAAATGCGACTGCATCGACAGTGGGAAGTTTCCACCAAACAAATTCATCCCTACGACTGCAAACACGCTGTTAAGTAGTACGTGGAACGCGATGGAGCTCAGGAACGCAGGAACACTGGAAAGAATCGCGTCTAATACCAACAGCAATTTGTTGTTCTGACGCACCACTCGGAACGGCCTTACGAGCCGAAACAACCGCAGTACGAAGATACCTCGAGCGTAGCTGTCGGCGTAGCGCAGTACCGAGAAATTCAGTAGAAGAAATTCCACACAGGCGATCGTGAGCAGCACAAAGTCCAGTCGATTCCATGGGTTCTGCAAGTAGTTGAAGAGACCGCCCGCAGCACCTCCAATGACGACGAATTCCGTGCCGTACACGAGCATCAGGAAGTTCTCGATCATGTACAATCGAGCTGCATAACTCTCACTCATGCCGTGATATTCGAGTGCAAATAAGATCGAGTTGAAGAACACGATGATGTTCATAAAGTGCTCGAAGGCGAGCGACTCGGCGATTACGGAGATTCTGTCCATGAGAGAACTCCCCGGCGGGATCAGGAAGAATATCCGCTCTTGACGTAGTCTGCACCAGCTCAGAAACGTACCATCAGATCTAGTGAATAAAGGCGACTGCAACAGCCATCGCGTGAAGCGAGCTCGATAGATCTGCCACTTGGCGTCGAGTACTTGCATCACGTCTGGAAATGCTTCTGTTCCTCTGGGAAATTGAACGCGGTTCTTGGTTAAATATTTCTCCAATTGTTTCTCTCGTTCTTCCAGTTTGGCGGTGCGTACAATCGACACGGTGATGTAGCTGCCTCGTACGATTCCGACAAAGAGCGACATGATCATGTAGCTGACGAACACCACGAGACCGATAAAATAAATGATGGCGAAGACAGAAGACGCTTGTTGTGCTCCATCCAGTGATGGGCCAAATCCCGATCGCAAAGTGATCAAAAGACCGTCAAAAACGAAGCTTGGAACGAGTGGAAGCCTGTGTAGCCTCGGTCAGGAGGTGGCATGGCCACACACTCCATATTGGCTTTACATCCGGGAACTTCATCGTCTGTCCGGCAGAACCGAACGGGGTTTGCTGCCACGTAAGTTTTCTCGTCACTAGCGCCCATCGGAGCGAAAAACTGTCGGAATCCATCTGCACAGCGCAGCGATGTGATAAGGAATCGTTGAAGAGATACATGCCAAGAATTGCGAACAAGAAGAGATAGTAGCAGTAGCACAGTACAGCATTACCAGCCATCGGTAACGACACCAAGAACGTCTCCATCGTCTCTTGGAAACTCTTCCAGCGCTTGAAGATCCGCACGCCTCGAAACACTCGAAGAGAGAGCAAATTAAAACCTGCCAGAGATGCCACAGGGAGTACTGCCAGCCAACTTATCGCCACGATGCACAAATCGAACGCGTCCCATTTACTGCGTAGCATCGGCATCACTCCTTCAAATCCGATCACTTTGGCGATCTGTTCAAGAGTAAGAAACGCCAGCAGCACGTACTCCAACACCGACATACCGAACCTCGCCACTTCTCCGAATTCCCTCCGTCGTTGGAAATGTAGCGAAAGGAACGCCACCCTACAGACGTCATACTCGTGACAACGGACACCAACACAGCCAGCTCGAACGACGGATGCGAGACCACTTGGTAGCATCTTGTAGGCCAGCCACTCGGCAGCTTAATATCCTCGACATTTTCAGTTTCGTCATCGGTATTCCCACACCTGCAGCTTGTCGGAAGAAGGCAGTCGCTACCTCTCGAACGTGCTCGTCGTCAAACTCCAAGTCGAACGTCTTGATGGCTGCGTCAAAACACAGAGACAGACACTTGTCGTCATTCTCGGGCAGCTCTTCCGGCTTCAGGTACTTGATGGTCCTCACAAAGTTAGTGGTTTGTCGTCCAGTTCGAACACTTTTGACGTCGGTTAGAACCACACTGCAAGAGCTGGCATTGGACTTCTGCAGCAGCCACGGAGGTAAATACTCGCTGAATGGCAGCGGAGTGCGCTCCCAGACCAGCGTCACTTTGTCTTCGAGAAGTTTCAGACCGCCGTGTAGAGGTTCCCATCGAGCTCCATGCAGCCGAGCAGTGACGTCTCCGTCGCGTAATTTGTCTCGGAAAAGGTCGATCTGGCGCTCGTCGTCTGAAGTGGCGACCACAGCAACATCGCTCATTGCTCCGCCACCTTACTACCGACGCATCCAGCCGCAACGGCACTGAACAGCCAAAATTACTAGGGTCGTTATGGGAGTGATGATCATTGAAGTGATACCATCACTCTAAATTGAAACTCCTCACTTTACTTGGAACCATGAGCAAGAGACGCAAGCAGGTCCGCTCTGCAGGCGGATCTGCTTCGTTCGGATGGGATTGGGCCCATGCTGCGCTCTGGAGCGACAGCAGGAAGTGTCTGGTGCGGATGACCGACACCGTCATCTTTCAAGACGAAGACTCTGACTTGGACTCGGTTCTGTGGCTCTTTACGGGGAAAAGCGGCGCCATTTCTCGCAAACGCATGCTCAAAGACGGTAACATACCCGGGACTAAGATCCGCGAGCGGTTCTTGCAGCTGAGCAGGTTAAATGCTGGTACAAATGAGGATTATGTGGCTGTGATGATGTTTCGGGACGGAACGCGGCAGTTGGTGGGTCTTCACGAGTTTGACGAGTTTCTACGAGCTCTGGACGATGGGAAAAGAGCGGAAGACTTTGAAGCGTGGAGTAAGAAAGGGTTCGTCAAGGGATTGCAAGCATTTATTCCAACTCGAGACGAACTGAGTCATATTGCAGTGCAGTTTGAAGCTGCGAAGTCGAACTATATTGTTCAAAAGAGAACGGGGTATTTCAGTGAAGAATCAACTGAGCTTACACTGTCGCCTGGATTGCGGAAAGAAGTGGAACATGCAGCTGCTACGATTGTAAATTACCTGAGTGACTTTAAAGTTTCTTCAGCTTTGTTTGAGTTTGTGGTGGACAGCTCTGAACGCCTGTGGCTGACCCATATGAGTCGAGTTACTCTACAAGCAAAACATCATCGAATTCAGCGCTACCAAACCTCCAGACTTCGGGTATTGCAGGTGACAACGTTGCAAAATGTCGTGGAGAATTCTGCCAGTCTTCTTTAGCTTCTTTGTCTGGTTTGTCGAGGCTTGTGAAAGTATTCAACACAAGTGATCAAAACAATAACTTGACAGAATTGACGATGGAGTGCTAAAAGACTCTGGCCAGCGATTCAAGATGGGAAATAACAACTTGATGTTGGCTCATGCAGAACTTGACTTCCTACGAGAGGCTACGAACGTTTCACCTTCACAACAAAGTGACAGCGACCTGGCCTTGCAGTGGCAGGAAGCAGACAACGTTTTCCGTATGGAACTTGGTCGATCGAATCCGAATCAATTCTACAAGCAAGTTTTGGTGTGTGCCAACTGCCATCGCGTATACTCGGAGATCAACAAAGCTCGTGATAAAGGCTTTGCTCCTCGTAGTGGGTGTGGAACAATCTGTTGAGACTACAGCAGATGAAAATGCAGCGACGTATATGATAAAATGTTTCTCGACGAGCTGGCGAAGCATTCCAGTCCAAAAGCAAAACATCACGGACCCGAACAAGATGAAAGTTTAGACAGACCTTCTAGTGGATCAACGAGCTCGAGAACGGTCAGTGCTTCCTTCATTGCCAGGTTTACTTTCTGACCAAAAGAAAAGAAAACTCGTAAAGGCTCCGAGATTTTGAGTGGTCAAGGCAATCAACAATCCTCGACGACTTCGCTTTCCAATGATGAGCAACATGCTGGAAAAGTGGCAAGTTTGGAAGCTGAATTGGCCCAAGTGAAACAAAAGTTAGCCACTGTGGAATCGAAAAGAAACAAATTGGAGCAAGATATTCTACAGACCCGGTCTCAATGCAAAGCCATGCTCAAAGAAAAAGACGATCAAGCTCGGAAGCAGCTTCTGGAGCTAGAATACAGTTTCCATTCCAAACAAAGTATTTCCAAGCCTCAAGCTGAGAACCAAAGCAGTTCGGCAGATGAAATGACCCACTTGATCGAAACCATCGACTCGCTCAATGCTCAACTGGACCAAGCCAACAAAGAGAAAGATTTGACCAAGAAGCAGCTCGTTCAGAGCCACCAAATAGACCTCAAAAAGCTGCACGAGAAATATCAACTGGATATGGAGGCGCTGCGTCTTAGTGAACATTCCGCCAAGGAGCAAGTTGAGAATTTCCAGATGCAGATGCTGAGTCTTCAAAACCAAGCACAAGTAGCTACAACGCAAGCGAAAAATGCAAGCATCCTCGAAGACTTGACAAAAAACAAAGTCGTCGCCTTGGAGGAGAAGAATCAACGCCTTGAGCGTCAGCTGGCAGCGTTAAAAATTCAGCAGCGGAATTTAGGACAAACCTCCAGTGGGATGCTGAATATGGTCGCGAATTCGTCTTCCGTGCCTCAACAAGACGTCGAAGCTATGGAGAAACATCTCAACAACAAGATCGAGTACTTGAAAGCTCAACTCGCGTCCGAGATGAAGTGCAAAGAGGAACTTGGCAGTCACTTGGCTCAGATCACGAACGCAATGGAGCAGATGAAGAAAGAGAAGCGACAAGCTCTTGCTGAACAGGAAGAAGCGTTTAAACGACAAACGGAGAGGGTGGAGAGCGCGTTTATCCAAGAGAAAGAAGTCCTGACCACTCAACAAGCGTCTTTACAAGGCAAACTCGTGACTCTGCAAGCTAACGTTACGGATCTCGTCCAAGAGCTGACCCTGTGGAAAAGCAAAGAAGCGAATGCGAAGTTGGCCATGGAAAAAATGGTCGAAGAGAATGTGCGACTTACCCGGCAACTTGTGGATGCTGAAGGCCAAGTGGAGAGTCTGCAAGAAGAGCGCAAGCATGATGCTGCCAAAGCAGGCTCCATCAGTGTGATGAACGCGAGTGAAGAGACCAAGCGAGTCCAAATGGAAGCTCTTCTACGCAGACTTGACAACGAACGGCAGTACCTCAAGAGCCAACTAGAAGGTCAACAAGAACTGAAGGAGAAAAGCCAAAAGCAAGTCAGCGATCTTCAGTACGAAATTCGGGAGCTGAAAGACGCCATGGAAGAAGCTTTACGTACCAGTGAGAAGACTATCAGCGAGTTGAAAATGGACAAACAAAACCACGAGCAGGAACTGCGAGGAACGATCGAGTGTCTGGAACAAGGCAAACTGTTGCTGGCTCGCCAGCTCAAAGACGTCCAAACCAAATTCGCAGATGCTCGGGAACAAGCGTTGCTGGAACGTGACGAGATCGAGAAAGCACGGATCGAAGTGAACGAAATGCGTGGTCAATTACTTGCAGCAAAAGAAGACAGCGTGAAGGAACAAGCGTATGCCAAAAGCAAGTGAGCGCATGTCAAAGTCCCTGACCGTGGTGAAGAATTCGCTCAAAGCTGTGGAGGAGGAGAAGAACAAGCAAATCAAGCGGTTAGAAGGTGAAAATACAGAATATATCCGCAAGCTGGCAGCTACTCAAGGAGAGATGCTTGTACTGGAAGAGAAATTTACAACGGATAAAGCTCAAGCCAATAAGGACAAGGCCACAGCCATCTTTGCTCTCGTGCTAGCCGAGAAGGCTGAATTGTGGCGCTTGCGATCAGAGCACCGAGGCTTTACGCACTTGAAAATACTTGCAAACCTCTTTAGACAGCAAAATCTGATGGACACACGACGGTCAGAAGAACTTGCTATGATTGAAGATAAACTGCGTGAAGAGTACATGGCAAAGTGCGACGAAATGACGCAGACGCTCCACGATGAACGCCTTGAAGCTATCAAGCAAATGAAAGAAGCACATGACAAAGATCGTGAGGAACTGAACGAGTTCTATCTGCAGGAGAAGTCTCAACTGGAAGAGGAACTGACGGCGATACATACCGCGGAGATGAAGCAGATCAAGGAACAATACGCTTCGCTGTCTAAATCGGCTGAAGACAATGCAGACAGCACCATTCAGGAGCTCTCATCGATCAACAGCACCCTCCAGAAAAATAATGCCAAACTTACAGAGGAGATGGCAGAGTTGACGCAGAAGTGCGAGGCCATGTCTTCCAGTTTTGAAGACGAACTCAGCGCCTTGAAAGAGGACTGGGAAGCGAAACACGAGAGCTGGACTACTGAACGTGCAGAACTTCGATCGAAAGTCCAAACTCAACAAGAGAAACATGAAGAACAGCTCGCTTTCGAAACAAGCAAGCTTGTATCAGTCCATGCACAAGATCTGGAACATTTTCAGTCTCGCCACGAAAAAGAATTGGCCGAGCAAGAGAAACAATTTGTTGAACAAGTTGCGATGGTCTCGGAAGAGCAGAGTCAAAGGTATAACGTTTCCACGCATCTATCACCACAACAACAGCACGTCAGCATCAAACCGAAATGGAGGAAGCAGTAGCAAAACTTACCGAGCATTGGCAAGGGGAGCTGGATCAACTTCGTCTGGAGCACGAGCACGCTCTTAAAGACGCACTTACCCAGGCTGAAGAGAAGGCGAACGCTCAAATCGAATCGCTGCAGAAAGAGATGAACGAACGGAAGGGAACTGCCATCGTAAAGTGCACTTCGAAATGGCAGAAAGCGATGGAGGAGCTCCAAGAACGTCAGCATGTAGAAAAGAAAATGGCGTACAACGAAGGCCTCCAAGACCGTGAGAAGGAATGGCAACAAGCAGCCACCCAAATCAAGGAGAAGCAACGCGAGGAGATTGATAAAGTCCAGCAAGAAGCTCTGGCAGCCATTCGTGCTGCCGAAGAGCGTCACGAGATTCGGTTCCAGGCTCAGCTTGCAGAGATCAAAAGTCAACTAGAAGAGCAGCACCAACAGTCAATCCAAGAGCTGACTGAAGAAATCACAGCCCAGGAACGTGAACGAGCGCAAGAACATCTCGACGCTACCACAGAAGTACTTGAACAAGAGTTGACGGCCAAGTGGATGAAGCAGCTTGAAGAGCAGAAAACCCAATTTGAAAGCAAGCTCCGCAATGAAGAAGCTCGATTATCTGCCGTCATTGAAGAAAAGGAAACCGAGCTCTGCAAACTTCGGGACGATTTCGACAACCAACTCGTAGAACTTGAGAAGACATGGACAGATAAATTATCCGCTCTCTCAGCCAGCACAGCCAGTGCACACGAGCTAGAAATCAACACACTTCGTGGAGAGCTGTCAAGTGAGCACAACGCAGCACTGAAGCAACTCCAGGAACATTTTGCGAATCAGCTTGAGAGTCAACTCCACGACCAGGAAACTCGACTGCTGCGAGAACAAGAAGACGCTATCACGCAAGTTCAGGACGATTCCGAAAAGCTCATCGAGCAAGTGGAACGCGCCATGAACGAGTTGAAGAAGCAAAAGGAACATCTCGAATCGGAGTTGAACAGCTTGCGTTCTGCTCTTGAAGAAGCCGAAGATGCACAGTTTGATGCCCAAGAGAACTTCAAAAAGCAGCAGAAACAAACTGCCTTCCACGTACTGCACTTGATCTCCTGTGCTAAGATGAAAATCGCTGATGAATCCCAACGGAACGAAGTTTCTCGCACTGAATTCGAAACCAAATGCCGGCAACTTCAAGACGACTTCACGAGTGAAAAGACGCACTGGAAAGAAGTCATGACTCGAGTTCACGACACTTGGACTCAAGTCCAGTCGCAACATGGCGAGATGAACCAAACGCTGACCAACTACCGTCGAGACGAGCTGGTTGCTCATCGAAGTACCAGCGCAGTTCTCTCCAACGAAATCTCTATCGTGACTAAGCAGCTAGAGGAAGTGGAAGAGATGAAAATCGCTCTGGAACGCGACGTGGAAGCCTTGCAAACGGAAGCTCACTCCGTCGAGGCAGCACTAAGAGACTTAATGCTGCAGTCTAGCGCCAATAGCAGTCTCAATATGGCCGTCGTTGCTAAGAAGCGTCGACTAAATGAAGAGTTCGAAGCGCTTTTGGAACGAATCGAGAAGAAGAAGAACGAAGTGGCCACTGTGGAGCAAACTTTGAGCTCCTTGCGGTCCCGTAGAGAGGAGAAGGAGCACGAAATGCGTCAGATGGAGCGTAAACTGGTGGAGATCCTGGTACAGCAGCAGAAACAAATGCTGCAATTAGTGTCCACAGTCCGCGAGATTTCACTTCCAACGTCTGCAACGTAAGACATTGCGAAGACAGTTGTATTTCCCCACTAGTTGTTGAGTTTGACGCCTTCAGCTCCGAGTCGTTTGCGAGCTTCCGTCTCCACAAGAGCCCTCACCTGAAAGGATTTTTCTAGAAGTTATTTCGCAGCAATTTGAACCATTTTGAATGTTACGCACCCGACGCTCCTCGATGAACTTGCTCTGCAGATAGAAGCCGTAGTACGCACCTGCCAGTCCCCCGCAGACAGCGAACACTGCGCGACCCATTGAACTGCCGCCTCCGACGTTAACGCCGCGCGCTGGAGGAGTGTAGCCACTCATGTTTCGTGTGTAAAATCAATGTGGAATTTTACGGTAAAATACACATTTCCGAGAAAAACAGATTTCTACAAAGCAGATTTTTTTAATTTTGGTGTACGAGGAGAAACAACGACGTCTCGGTGACATGCTCCTGTCTTCAAACATGCCAAACAATATGTTAAAGAGAACTCGACATTTTATTTCTTCGGCCGATAACAATAAGTATGCCAAATTTCATAGCAGTATCACAGTACTTTAAAATCGTCCCCTTTGAGACCATGCGTGTTGTTACAGGCAATGCGTGTTAAAAGTTATTTAGTGGCTTATATTACAGTGTATGCGAGATGCCAATCCGGTCAGTAACATATTTGTATGTTGTTATGGTTAATTCGAAGCAGCCAAAGCCGGGATTGTCTTCAAAACAATGTTGCGATTACGATACTACCTTGAATATCTGCCCCTCACCCTTGTCGGAGCGACAGATATGCTGTATCCACCGAGACATAAATGAATACGTACGCGCAAAAATATAAACCATACATACTACGACGGACAGAATCTCACTGCCACCAGCAAATCACGAGAAGAAGTAAAAGCAAGTCCGTTTTTAGTCCGTGTGATTTTACTACTTATAGTCAATAATACGAATCATGCAGAGCAGCAACGCTGACACCGATATTCGGCAAAATGGAGGCAGTTTTGACGATGCTGAACAGCAGGACACTGAGCAACAGAACCACGAAGCTACCACCGCAGCCTTCGTGCTCGAAAAAAATGCCGAAAGCGCTACATAATCGAGGCGAAGCTGGTAACGCTGCGTGCGTTGGAGGGCTTGAGTCAACGGAAGGCTGCTGAGCAGGAGGGTGCCTCATTCGACCCTTATCAAGTGACGGTAGTGACAGGACGTCAGCAAGTACTGAAGGAGAGAGAATCGTCTGTCGCGCGGCTCAGAACGCATAAAGATGGTGCCGTTTAGTCAAGAGCTTCCAACCTTCATAAAGGGTACTAAACAAACGGCAACGTACTGACCGCAAAAGTCATGGTCGACTTAGCGCGTGAGGTACACCCCAACTGGCATGAAGGCTACATTGAGGGCAAAAATATGTTGTGACAGCTTACGACGGGCTGCTACAGCTCCTCCTTCGGTTTGCTTACTGGCGTAGTAACTGTGTTTTGTACCATCTAATTGTTTCTTAAAGTGTAATTTTGGCGCACTCTAACTGCAAATTGTGACGTTACAGTGTGTACTTGTCTGTAGGAAAAGATGCACGACACGGCATTCAGTGCCAGTTATGGATCCATGGATGCTACCTCAATTTACAACAAGGACGAGACTAGCATACAGTTTGACTGTTCCACAAGATAAACGTTGTCAGAAAACGGGAAGTCAGTTTCCATAATAGCAGGGCAGAATGTTTCTTCCCGGCCGGCGGTAGTGTTCGATTCGAGCAAACGGCCATAATATACCGCTGCTGTTCATAGTTCGAGGTGAACCCGGGTGGACGTTTGAGTAGGACGAGCTTAAAGCATATGTTAACCCTATCGTTACCAAAAGTAACTTCGAGTACCTTTCTGCATGTGTATAGTGAGATCAAGGTAAAGAGTAGTCGCACCTCTCCAGCCATTGCAATATTTGGATTACTAGTCCACCCTCTGGCCAATCACGTGGCAGGTCCCGCTATTGTGTCCGTCACGGTGCCGCTCTTCCGGCTGTTGCTCCACCTCGTCGACTTCGGCTTCTATGTCGATGACGTCGTCGTTGTGGTCCAGATCACTGAGGTCGTAATCGCTCGAATTGGTTATGATCGAAGCCTCATCACCTCCGTCCTCTCCTTGCTTCTAGTCGTCTCCAGCCTTGGACGCAATGATGGTCATCTTGGCGCACGTGGAGACCACGGACTGGATGAGGTTGTTCTTGCGCTTGATCCTGTCGCTCACCTGGCCTCGGCAGCAATAACTACGCAGCACGAGGAGAGTCCAGAGGAATCGTCCGTCAGTGAATGGTGCTTCGATACGGTCTCGCAGGCCAGCTGGTTCGTCAAGGATGGTCGTCGTCAATCACTGTCGTTCGCACCGATGCCAAGCGGGAGCACGTAGCTCCGACGTGCGCTGTCAGCACTGCAACCAGCGAGAAATCTAACTGTGCTGTGCGACTGCACACAAAGAACGCCTGGGTCTGTGGTAGCTGCTGGTACCATGTTGAACGAGGAAGAAAATGCCACAACAATATCAAATGTTATCATATACGACTGCCTGTGTAAATGACCTACGCAAACTCTGCTTGCTCGTTCTCGTGTTTTGAGCATCCGCACACACACTGGCAACACGGATCAAATCGTTTTGACCTGAGTGCCTTTGGCTCCAAGTGCTTCGGTCGGACTTTATCCCATTCAGGCGAGCTGTAGAAACGGCACTTCTGACAAGTGCACGGGTGCCAGGATGACTCTAGTTCGAGCTCGTCAACCAAAACATCGACTTTCTCCATGGCATCATACAATGCTAGCCACATGTTGTAATGATTTTGTAGGTAGAACCCTTCCACATAACGGTCCCTGAGCGCTGAACGAGAAACTCCAGGCGAAGCTTCCATTTTGATGTAGCGTTCAATGTGTCGGTCCTGCTTTGAACGCTGGAAGTTCAGTAGGTCGACTAAAACTTTAGTCGCGCTCGAATCTGTGATCGTGTGATCTAAACCAATATAACTAAGTTAGCTGAAAAATCCCCAAGCCATCAATGTCGTTACCTCTGAAAGTTCCAAGCAAGTGCGCAACCATCTCATCATCCACAGAAACTCATGAATGCACTCCTCTTGCCCGCGGTGAATAGCTACGTGGAGATCATACATCTCCTTGACAGGTAGCGCTGCAACAAAGTCGTCGATATCGTTCGACGAATCGAACTTCTCCTCCGTTATCTGTACCATAGTTCATAACTCAGTGTATTTAGGCTACATGAAACACCAACAACTCACCCGTCCAGATACAGGAACAAATACCGGATATATTTCATCAAAGTGGACGTCCTCGCCAGCACTAAAATGATTCGTGAACTTCAAAAACTGTTAGTTTGAGCTGTTATAAACGTAGGGTTTGCTTTACCTGTGGGCTTAGAATCTTGCCATATATCGACCGTCCGTCGCTCGCAATTTTGTCACAGGAGACGCCAGCTGAGCTCTAGCGTAAATAGTCTGAACCACACAATAGTAATGGCAAACACATACGTACTTTGATATCTTCGTCATCATGGCGGGTGTCAAACATCTTTCTAATGCGCTGCGCCTTTGCGGGTGGTGTCGTGCCTCTTTCCGGCAATGAGTGGTTTTTCTTGGCCGCCTTTTGGTTAGACCAATATCTTTGAAGGCGCCCTTTGATTGTGGTCCATATCTTTTACAGTTATGAAGCTGCTTCTGCTGTATGATAAATAAATGTGTTGATCTTTCAAATTTTACGGCAACAGCACCGCATCTAAGTGTCAAGGCGCTCCATCCATATCTTTCGTTGCGACGTTTGGTGTGGCGAGGCCATTTGCGAGTTTGACATTGGGAACATTGAGGTGAAATGGTTGGTAAAAGGAAACAACAGCTTGATGGTGGTGATTTCGGTCAAAAGAGACGGCTATCAACTCGAACGTTTAGACGGAGTGACGACATCACAAGAACTACGGGTACGAAATGAGCATTATGCGTAGAATTGGTCCCTATGCAGGCTAACAACATTATTAGACACAGCCTACGATCGCGCCCTGTTTGGTGCCGTGTGGCCTGCGCTTCGTAAGGACGGGTGGTTTACCAAGCGCCCTCGGGGAAACAGTTTGAATGACGATTATCTTTACATTCGTCCTAATGGAAATCCGAATGGAAAAGCTGGTGTCGACTACTTTTTGGGAGAGCAGGCCCTTCTGGAATATTACAATCGGGAACTGAAGGCGAATGGGGAAGGCTGTGTACTAACAGCTGTGAGCGAGAATATGGCGATTGATGAAAAATGTGCTCATACCTTGAGTCGAACGAGCGACAACAGCGCGCCCAATCTTTTGGAGAGTGTAGTCAAACATTCCTTTCACCGACGTGAAAGTCCAGTTACGATTTCTGATGAAAATACCAGACGACTTGCAAATTGCATTTCTGATGAGACTGAAGCTTATCTCCGCGATGCTGTGCCTCTAGAAGATGTCGCTGTGCCCACCAGCTCTGCACCCACAGCTGCTAAATGTGCGGTTTGTGAGGGGTATGTTCTACTGAGAGATCCTGTACAACATGCGGAAAATTCATGCATCACTTCTGCTCACGACGTATGCGTATCGCTGAACATTTGCGGATCTGATGGAAAGTCAATTGAAGATTTCGGAGACAGTTGCTACTGCAGCAAACAATGCTACTACACGAACGCCACAACGACAACATGGACGGATAATAACCACTCTGCTTCGCTATCGGTTGTGCAACCAGTCTCTGCGTTTGCACCAGCAGCGAATATTGCCCCGTCAAAACCATTATTGGCAGATACCGCAGCGATTACATCCTATGAGGCAGCAACATCGAACGTGACGCAATCAACAAAGACAACGAAGAAGCCACAGAAGCAGCAGAAGCCGCGAAAAGCTACTCCTAAGTCGAAAAACAGTTTCGAAAAGCACCGCAAAATCACCCAGCAATGGTAAATCTCAACGCCGTAAACCAACCAAAGCAGCAGTTACAATCTCAGCAATGAAGGACGAGTTGATTCGCAGAGCAAAGGCTAGTGCGGAAAAATTTACTGGAGCTAGCGTTGCATTTTCACCCAGCCAAGAAGAATGGCTGCCACGTCGACTGTACCGTGACGTTGGTTCGGCATACATGGTTGGTGTGGTGACCCGGTACAGATTGGTGAACGAAAAAATGCTGATGAAATTGCCGTTCCCTCGGTAAGTTATCAAATAATGTGGACAAACACTGCATTCCAGTCTAAAGACAACGTACACGTAATTTCCGAAGACATTTTGGTGCGTGGTATATGTCAATTTACAAAACTGCAGAAACACACCTTACAGTTTGGTGAATCGTGGGTTTCGTTGTGCAATATGGTCCCAAACCTATCAAATATTGCTTCACTCACCGACGAATGCGAAGAAATGGATGAACAAGGGTATCGAGAATCGGCAATTTACCGCGGAAGCAAAGAGTTACAACGATCTCTAAGTCCCGAAGAAGTCGAAAAATCGAGTCGATGACATTTTCACCAACGGCGTCACTAGGGCAGCCACCAGGTTTATTCACACATCCAGATGGATCGTCGTTGACTGTGCTTCGGGATGAAAGTCGTCATGCGTTTGGGAATTTAGCTACTTCCAGTTTTTTCGCGTTCATTCCGTTGTCATTTTGGAGACAGGTGGTCGTGTTTACGAACGAATATGCAGACAACAGTGACTCTCCATCAAGTCGAAAGATCACGTTAGAAGAAACCATGAAGTTTCTTGGCATTCTTTGGTACATGACTTTGATCGACAAGGGTGAGATGAGAAATTATTGGGAAGATGATACTGAAGCTAGTATATTTCCTGGAGCGCGGTCGACAAATTTAGAGACAATTATGACGTGGAAGAGATTTATCTACATCGAAAAACTTGAGTTTCCGTTCCCAAGTCACACCTTCTGACATCCAGCGCGATCCTGCCGCTCGAATACGCCCTCTTATCAGTATGCTGAAATCTCGGTGTATTCGGCATGCTGTTCTTGGTCGGAATGTGGCTGTTGATGAAGCCAGTATTGCCTGTCGGTCGAGGTACGCTCGGCATATAATCGTGTTTAACCCCAAAAAGCCAACTGGCAAGTATCATTTCAAACTTTACGTTTGTTGCTGTTCAACGTCATGGTATGTTGCAAATTTCAAGCTCCATTGCGATAGTGAAATTGGTGAACGTTTGGGTGATGTAGTTTCACAATCTGAACTACAGCAAGTTACGGAATTGACATCCAAGTCAACCGACGTTCGAGCACATGTTCTCGAGGTTACCGCGTTCTTGAATGGGTCTAATCGCATAGTCAACACTGACAATTTTTACACTTCGTGCATGCTACTTGAAAGTTTGAGAGCCGTTGGTCTCTACGGACGCGGAACCGTACGTAAGGGAAGCAAACATTTTCCAAGATTTACAATGGTGAAAAGAAGGACAAGAAACCAAGAGGCTTCATGAAGCAAGGAGTATGTTCGGATAAGCATATCGTTGCAGCAAGTTGGGTTGATGGCGCAATTGTAAAGGTTATATCAAACGCCGATGCTTCTTCTCTTTCAACAGTTTATCGACGAATTGGAAACGAAAGCGTTGCATTTTCTGCCCCTTCATGTGTCAGTGAATACAATTCTGCCATGCAAGGCGTTGACCGTCACGACCAACTTCGAGGCCGTTTCTCGATAGCTGACGACCACTCATTTCAAAAATGGCATAAAAACTTGCGATGGCAATGATTGATATCGCCCGATGCAACGCTTACATTTGTGATAAGTTGGCACGCGATTCCAATCTGGACAGGCCAACACAACCTGATGTCCCGCAGAAGTCTGCAGTTCGTGATAAGCACAGGATGTTTGTAATTTCTCTTGTCAGGGAATTGTTCAATGGAGAGTGGGAAAGATGTATTGAGAGTGAGGACGGAATAATATATGACACCGCAACTACTACACCAAATGCATCAACAGGGCCATGGACCGTGACGAACCACAGCAAAACCCGGGTGGCTCGGCTGACCAACCGCTAACCTGCGTGGCGAAAGAATCGTGGGTTGTGCTGCAAGGAAGAAGTCGGTCAATGCGGAAATGTGCTGTGTGCAAATTTGAAGGCCGCGAAGCTACGCAGAAAACAGATTATTGTGAGACGCATGGTGTCGCGCTCTGTAAACGCACATATCCCGTCGATACTTCCAAGCAGCACTTGTGTCAACAAGAATCATGGACGTGCTGGCAGAAGTTCCACATATTTTATCTACCGCAACAAGTGTATACCATCGATGGTAACTTGAGAAGAAAATCTCCGATTTACAAAGCTCAGGCACCTTCCTAAAAGCAATCAGGGTAAAGAAAACTAAAAGAAAGATAAGAGCTTGGCATGATCAAAGCGAAATAGATAATTTGCAAAACGTACGCATCTAATGACTTCTTCGTGGCAGGAAAGAAGATAGAGAAATTAGTACCGCAGTATCCTGACGATGATTTGCAGGCCGCTTTTGTGGACGTGGGGAATGGTGGGGCAAACACAATCCCGTCGAGAAAGTGGAAGTAGCGCGGACTGTGTCAGCTGAGCACTAGAGCGACGTGAAGATGGCGATGTATAAGGTGCTAGGAGCCGCGCTGATTCGCTCTGAAGTGAGGCACAATCACGAGCGTTCGCCAACACCGAGCATCGACAGAACCAAAACGCCACCGAGATTGTGTCTAAACAGCGGGGTGGTCACACTAGAGCAAAAAGCATGCAGATCGTATTCAGTGATCGGTTGAAACAAATACAGAGAGCAAAACATCACACTCCACCGCAAGTACTTAGTATTTGTAAAGGCAAACTTCGAGCAAGTAGAATAGGGTAAAAGCGTAACCACAGTGTGGACCAAATATATACACATTTGTATGGAAGAGTAACGTATAGGTTACACTGTAATTGAATTCAAATATCGCAAAGTGGTCGCATGGCATTCCGACCAAAACGGGATATGGTCGCATGGCATTCCGACAAGAACGGGATATGGTCGCATGAAATTCCGACCAGAACGGGATATGGTCGTGGTATTCCGACCAAAACGGGATACGGTCGCATGGCATTCAGACCTAAACAGGTGATGCTGTCGGCACTTGCTTTAGCGAATATTCAAAACAGTAAAGTAAACGCGAAACTCATTACAGATATTATCACGTGTCGAGATCATTAACGGCATTTACGCCCACCGAAGCTCGATGTCTTGGCACTTCCTACAGTCAAAGAGCTGTTCACCCGTCCTCGAGCAACGTAGACGCTGTAGACATTCTTGAGGCTTTGCACCGAAAGTTGTGCCACCGATCTAATTCCCCAATCCACTCCTTCGACAAGTAGAGTCCTCAATTGCGTTCCGCTCAGCCTTCGATCTCAATAGGCGGGTAGCAGCGACTAGAAACATTGTCGGTGACTGTTCGCATGAGTCGGTGAGCCATGCCGGGAAGACGGCACCCCATCAACAGGCCGCGCGTCGAGGTAATCGAGACGCATGCTTCACGTCCTTGGGGCGTAGCACCACGGGCAGAATGTGCGCCACCACACATCCACTGACACAGCAAATGTAGCGCAGCGTCACGGCTGCGGAACGGCCAACGCCAACAGTCTTGGACCCGGATTTGGAGCAGAGATGCCCAATATATTGGGTCTTGTGTAGCGTAGCGACGTGCAGCACGGGCATTGGGTTGTCTGCTGGACGGCATCACGAGCGTCGAGCAGCCTGCCGGACAGCATCGTGGAGCGTTCGGCACTGGCGAACAGCAGCACAGTCATTGGTCAGCCTGCCGAACCGCATTACGAATCGTTGGGCAGCGTGGTGGACTGGTGGGATCGTGCCGGGCAGCATCGCAGAGCATGGGGCGACATGGGGCGTCGGTCAGCGTGCCGGGCGGTACGATCTGCGTACGAGTGGTGTTGGGCCGCGTTGAGGCCGGCATCATGGATTTAGGGCAGCATTGAGGCCATCGTGGCAGCTTCACACAGGTGTCGAGTTGTCGCAGCCGGCGTGACGGGTGCTGGAATGGGGCGTGGCGGACTCCGCAAATTGGAAAATGAGATCCGAGCCACCCGCAACTTTGTCATGGGGCCACCTTGAGAGCAAATATGACATGGCCAATCAGAGACGGAGTTTTTAAATTCCGCCAATCATGATCGCGAATCGTCGGAGCGAGCCCAGCCGAGAAAAGTACTTGCCGAACCGTCGCGGCGGAGCTTGGCGCGCATTTCAAGCTTTGAAAATTGCTTGTTGCACGAGCTCCTCCCGATGCTTCGTGCGACACGACTCCTTGCAGCTTCAACAAAGAATTAGCTGCCAGTTTTAGTAAGTGAAATGTCTAAGAAAATGCTAGATAAATTGGTACTTCGAAACAATTGCAGCATAGTGCAAACAGATGTACAAGCCAACACATTGCACCGCCAATACCGAAATCATCAAAACCATTTGTGCACACCTCCATTGCTACCACCTCAAACATATTAACCTTCATGTAACCGCAACTCGATCTCCAAAATCGCCAACTTTGACAGCAACTACTTTAGTACGACCGCCGCTTCCTCTCACAACATTGGCGCAAAGCCAACTCCTAATGATTGACGATGCCTCAACTTCATTGAGCGCCGCGGCATCCGGCCAACGCTCGCGCCAATCCGCCGCGGTCACTACCAGCGACCACTCGATCGCCACGGCCACAGTCACCCCGCAACGTGGCTTCAACGCTCCACGGGACCAAGCCGCAGCGCCCGCCATCGTCGACGCCGCTGCTGCGCATGACGGCGACACATCATCGCGCAGCGTACCGCACCGGTCGGCCAACGCTCGCGCCAATCCGCCGCGGTCACTACCAGCGACCACTCGATCGCCACGCCACAGTCACCCCCGCAACGTGGCTTCAACGCTCCACGGGACCAAGCCGCAGCGCCCGCCATCGTCGACGCCGCTGCTGCGCATGACGGCGACACATCCAACGCGCAGCGTACCGCACCGGTCGGCCAACGCTCGCGCCAATCCGCCGCGGTCACTACCAGCGACCACTCGATCGCCACGGCCACAGTCACCCCCGCAACGTGGCTTCAACGCTCCACGGGACCAAGCCGCAGCGCCCGCCATCGTCGACGCCGCTGCTGCGCATGACGGCGACACATCCAACGCGCAGCGTACCGCACCGGTCGGCCAACGCTCGCGCCAATCCGCCGCGGTCACTACCAGCGACCACTCGATCGCCACGGCCACAGTCACCCCCGCAACGTGGCTTCAACGCTCCACGGGACCAAGCCGCAGCGCCGCCATCGTCGACGCCGCTGCTGCGCATGACGGCGACACACATCCAACGCGCAGCGTACCGCACCGGTCGGCCAACGCTCGCGCCAATCCGCCGCGGTCACTACCAGCGACCACTCGATCGCCACGGCCACAGTCACCCCGCAACGTGGCTTCAACGCTCCACGGGACCAAGCCGCAGCGCCCGCCATCGTCGACGCCGCTGCTGCGCATGACGGCGACACATCCAACGCGCAGCGTACCGCACCGGTCGGCCAACGCTCGCGCCAATCCGCCGCGGTCACTACCAGCGACCACTCGATCGCCACGGCCACAGTCACCCCCGCAACGTGGCTTCAACGCTCCACGGGACCAAGCCGCAGCGCCCGCCATCGTCGACGCCGCTGCTGCGCATGACGGCGACACATCCAACGCGCAGCGTACCGCACCGGTCGGCCAACGCTCGCGCCAATCCGCCGCGGTCACTACCAGCGACCACTTGATCGCCACGGCCACAGTCACCCCCGCAACGTGGCTTCAACGCTCCACGGGACCAAGCCGCAGCGCCGCCATCGTCGACGCGCTGCTGCGCATGACGGCGACACACATCCAACGCGCAGCGTACCGCACCGGTCGGCCAACGCTCGCGCCAATCCGCCGCGGTCACTACCAGCGACCACTGATCGCCACGGCCACAGTCACCCCCGCAACGTGGCTTCAACGCTCCACGGGACCAAGCCGCAGCGCCCGCCATCGTCGACGCCGCTGCTGCGCATGACGGCGACACACATCCAACGCGCAGCGTACCGCACCGGTCGGCCAACGCTCGCGCCAATCCGCCGCGGTCACTACCAGCGACCACTGATCGCCACGGCCACAGTCACCCCCGCAACGTGGCTTCAACGCTCCACGGGACCAAGCCGCAGCGCCCGCCATCGTCGACGCCGCTGCTGCGCATGACGGCGACACACATCCAACGCGCAGCGTACCGCACCGGTCGGCCAACGCTCGCGCCAATCCGCCGCGGTCACTACCAGCGACCACTGATCGCCACGGCCACAGTCACCCCCGCAACGTGGCTTCAACGCTCCACGGGACCAAGCCGCAGCGCCCGCCATCGTCGACGCCGCTGCTGCGCATGACGGCGACACACATCCAACGCGCAGCGTACCGGTCGGCCAACGCTCGCGCCAATCCGCCGCGGTCACTACCAGCGACCACTCGATCGCCACGGCCACAGTCACCCCCGCAACGTGGCTTCAACGCTCCACGGGACCAAGCCGCAGCGCCGCCATCGTCGACGCCGCTGCTGCGCATGACGGCGACACACATCCAACGCGCAGCGTACCGCACCGGTCGGCCAACGCTCGCGCCAATCCGCCGCGGTCACTACCAGCGACCACTCGATCGCCACGGCCACAGTCACCCCCGCAACGTGGCTTCAACGCTCCACGGGACCAAGCCGCAGCGCCGCCATCGTCGACGCCGCTGCTGCGCATGACGGCGACACACATCCAACGCGCAGCGTACCGCACCGGTCGGCCAACGCTCGCGCCAATCCGCCGCGGTCACTACCAGCGACCACTCGATCGCCACGGCCACAGTCACCCCCGCAACGTGGCTTCAACGCTCCACGGGACCAAGCCGCAGCGTCTGCCATCGTCGACGCTGCTGCTGCGTATGACGGCGACACATCCAACGCGCAGCGTACCGCACCGGTCGGTCAACGCTCGCGCCAATCCGCCGCGGTCACTACCAGCGACCACTCGATCGCCACGACCACAGTCACCCCCGCAACGTGGCTTCAACGCTCCACGGGACCAAGCCGCAGCGCCTGCCATCGTCGACGCTGCTGCTGCGCATGACGGCGACACACATCCAACGCGCAGCGTACCGCACCGGTCGGGCAACGCTCGCGCCAATCCGCCGCGGTCACTGCCAGCGACCACTCGATCGCCACGGCCACAGTCACCCCCGCAACGTGGCTTCAACGCCCACGGGACTAGGCCGCAGCGCCCGCCATCGTCGACGCTGCTGCTGCGCATGACGGCGACACACATCCAACGCGCAGCGTACCGCACCGGTCGGCTAACGTTCGCGCTAATCCGCCGCGGTCACTACTAGCGACCACTCGATCGCCACGGCCACAGTCACCCCCGCAACGTGGCTTCAACGCTCCACGGGACCAAGCCGCAGCGCCTGCCATCGTCGACGCGCTGCTGCTGCGCATGACGGCG
>JAAVTG010000933.1:0-69653 GCA_011947345.1 Phytophthora quininea | reverse complement strand
CATCTTGCAGACCTGACGTTCCAGAAGCGAATGGAGAGGTTTTTCAAGATCGCGTTCAGGGGTGTAGATGGCGATGGTTTGTCTGCTATCCCTCCAAAGCTGTACCAGGCGCGATTCCAGCTCAAGATGGCCGACATTCTAGGTGTCGAGGATCTTGTCAGCGGCGACAATGCCACTATGGAGCTGTTTACGCAGCAGAATTCGCACATGGACGTGGACACACAGCAAGTGGACCAGCAGTTTAACATCCAGTCCATTCGGTCTCTGGCATCGTCGGAACTCGTGGCGATTAATCCCATGGACTCGCAGTACGCACACAGCCGTTCCTCTTCAAACTTGAGGCAGCGCAGCACAGAGAACTCCCAGTCCGTTGGTCAGGACACGGAGGAGTACACAGGCATCGACTACCATTTGTAAGCAGCACATGCAGCGCGAAATTGCAGCACAGATTCATGGCAAAGAGACACGGATTCCGAAGCACATGACATTCAGGACACTCAAAACCACCCAGTTCGACGATTAATCATAACAATGTGATTGTAAACGTGTTGGGATACTAGAATCTCCACTACCTCCGACGCGTTCCAGCCATTTTAACCTCGCATCCGCAGGAGGTTTATACAAAATGCATGTAACGAGTACGAGTGGCATTGTACAGGTTTGTAAAACGTTGTTGTCGTTCGTTGCCTAGTTTCAGACAACAGTGAAGAGAAACAAAAGCGGTGAACCACGCAAATCGACACTAGCAAATGATCAGGAATTCCAGCAGAGCTAAAGCAACATTACCACTGAACCATACGGCTCATGGTTCTGTTTCGGCGAGTGGAAACCCGTCCTCTGCAACGGAAAATAAATACGAGGATCAAACGATTATTCAAGCACTTGACGGTGGCGCTTTTGCCGGCGAAGCCTTCGATTGAGCAGATTGGCCTCTGTCAGTAGCACACAAACTCGTCAGTTACACCATTTCTCCCATCCGTACAAACACTGTACCATTGATTCGACGCTCTTCATCAGCGATTTCAGCGCGATCTTGCCTGAACGTGAGCTTGAACACGCCACGTTTCGGCTCCGAGGCTTGAGCTAACGAGTCTTCCGCAAGATTGCACGAACGATATCCTAACAAACAATACCGATCAGTCGACATACAATCGTCCACCCGAAAATGCCACGGCTTGCCTTTGCTCGAACGAAGCCGTCCACTACTAACTTTCGGGCACTTTCCAATCGCAACTCTTTCACCATCCGGCAACTCATCTGAGTAATTGCGTGTTGCTCCTGAACCGAAGACAACTCGCACTCCAATGCGGTCACGCGTTCGTCCTTCTCGCTGCACTGCGCCGCAGCCTCTGATTGTCCGCTCTTCAGAGCCGACACCTCGCTTTCTAGTGCACGCTTCTCCTCCTCCAACGCGGTCACGGCGGAGCTCTGCGCACGAAGCTCGGCCAGCTCGGCCAGCTCGGCGTTTTGTGCCGACAAACGCTCCTCGAGCAAAGACTTCTCGCTCTCGAGTGCGCTCACCTGGTCGCCTACCTGCGCGCTCGCAGCCTCCGACTTCGATGTCATCGACTCGAGCTGCTCCCGAACCGAAGACAACTCGCACTCCAATGCGGTCACGCGTTCGTCCTTCTCGCTGCACTGCGCCGCAGCCTCTGATTGTCCGCTCTTCAGAGCCGACACCTCGCTTTCTAGTGCACGCTTCTCCTCCTCCAACGCGGTCACGGCGGAGCTCTGTTGCGCACGAAGCTCGGCCAGCTCGGCCAGCTCGGCGTTTTGTGCCGACAAACGCTCCTCGAGCAAAGACTTCGCTCTCGAGTGCGCTCACCTGGTCGCCTACCTGCGCGCTCGCAGCCTCCGACTTCGATGTCATCGACTCGAGCTGCTCCCGAACCGAAGACAACTCGCACTCCAATGCGGTCACGCGTTCGTCCTTCTCGCTGCACTGCGCCGCAGCCTCTGATTGTCCGCTCTTCAGAGCCGACACCTCGCTTTCTAGTGCACGCTTCTCCTCCTCCAACGCGGTCACGGCGGAGCTCTGTTGCGCACGAAGCTCGGCCAGCTCGGCCAGCTCGGCCAGCTCGGCGTTTTGTGCCGACAAACGCTCCTCGAGCAAAGACTTCTCGCTCTCGAGTGCGCTCACCTGGTCGCCTACCTGCGCGCTCGCAGCCTCCGACTTCGATGTCATCGACTCGAGCTGCTCCCGAACCGAAGACAACTCGCACTCCAATGCGGTCACGCGTTCGTCCTTCTCGCTGCACTGCGCCGCAGCCTCTGATTGTCCGCTCTTCAGAGCCGACACCTCGCTTTCTAGTGCACGCTTCTCCTCCTCCAACGCGGTCACGGCGGAGCTCTGTTGCGCACGAAGCTCGGCCAGCTCGGCCAGCTCGGCGTTTTGTGCCGACAAACGCTCCTCGAGCAAAGACTTCTCGCTCTCGAGTGCGCTCACCTGGTCGCCTACCTGCGCGCTCGCAGCCTCCGACTTCGATGTCATCGACTCGAGCTGCTCCCGAACCGAAGACAACTCGCACTCCAATGCGGTCACGCGTTCGTCCTTCTCGCTGCACTGCGCCGCAGCCTCTGATTGTCCGCTCTTCAGAGCCGACACCTCGCTTTCTAGTGCACGCTTCTCCTCCTCCAACGCGGTCACGGCGGAGCTCTGTTGCGCACGAAGCTCGGCCAGCTCGGCCAGCTCGGCGTTTTGTGCCGACAAACGCTCCTCGAGCAAAGACCTCTCACCCTGGAACGCGGCCACATGCGCCATATTGGTAGGATCGTCGGGTTTTCGTTGCTTTTGTCTTCACTGTTCACAGCGTTTGGATTCGGTTCTAGCTGTTGTTGCTCGAGTTCAGCTATCCGTTCTGCAAGCTTGAATTGACTTCTTGCTGCGCTGCATTGTCTTCAGCGTGTGAAGCAAACATGACAGTCATGATTTCGTGGTTTCTTTTCTCGATCAATGTTTTCTCCTCGTTGAGCATGAAAACCTGCTCCTGCAAGCGTTGACTCGTCTGCGAATGGGTCTCGAGTCTGATTAATAGCGCGTGTTCTCCTCTTGCAGTTGGGCCAGCATCCTTTCCAGACCATTGGGACTCGTTTGTTGCTGTCCACTGACATGAACTGCCACTATCTCTTTGGCCTCCGTTGGATGACTGGGAGTGGGGATTTTCGATGGCAGATTCCCTTGGGGTTTTCTTTAACGCCGATGTCGGCGTTAGCGGTATTTGGGTTGGCTTTATATGCCCAACACTGGACTCCACCTCATAATCGTTAGATGGTGTAGCTGAGCTCACGCCACCCGAGTAGGAGGCGTGATCACCTTTGTACCACCTTCAGGTTGTTTCGACACTCCATTTCGTGCGCTCGATCTTGAACGTTTCGTCGGTCTTTTCAAAGACCCACCGGCGAACAGATTCCTTGTTGGTTTTGTTGAAACTGTGTTAGTGATGGTTGCCAAATGTCTTCTCTTTGTAGACTACAAACCAGCCACCTCAAATGATTAGAGTTGTTCGGTGTCCGTGCGATCAAACGAAGTAGTACCTGAGGAGTGTTGGCTAGATCAGCATCCTGGTGAGATCGCTTAAGGTGTTTTTTCACCCCTTCGCCAAGTAGTTTATTCATTCTACAACCAGCCAAAAATCAGGGTTAGTCAAAAGCTTACATCCGTCCCATGTCCACTTTTGCCCCGTACCTCTCACTCTCATCAGGCCACATGGCAATATATTTCCTGCAGGGAACAGGTTAATCATCATAGTACCCCCACGCACCACAGCGCGTCTTACCAGTAGCACCCGCGAGCCTTTTCTCGTCCTTTGGGCGATGCATCGCTAAGTGCAGTCTACAGTGACAGCAACCAAAATCAGTTTATCTGCATCCTTCCCTTCCGCCACCCCCTCTTACCGCAATCACTGCCTGAGAGGTCTCTTGAAGCGGTCGAGCACTGAGCGACTCCACCCACCTAGCGCCAAGTAAATGTAATAAATACAACTCTCTCTCACGTCGCGATTCCTACAGCAACAAACTCATTAGCCACGACTCCAGTAAGAACTCCAAACAACGACCTACTTGCTGGTGTCCAGCACTTGTAGAATGGGGGCCAATACAAAACGACTGGGAATGACGTTCACGACGGCTTCGATGCAGGTGTGCACCGCCGCCGTGTTGACGCGGTTGGAGCCTCCTCTGGCCTCCAGCAGCGCCGGGAACACGTCGCGCACCAGAATCTTGCAGCGCACGGGTCCCAGCGTCTCCGCAAGCAACGTCAGTGACGCGCAGGCCTCCTTGACCACAGTGGAGCGCAGGTCCGACAGCGTCGCGCGGAACGGCTGCGTTAGTGTCTGGATGTCCTCGGGAGATAGCTGGAGGGAGGCCTCGTCGGGGTCGCGGTCGCCTTGCGGGGCTAGGACATCGCTCTGGAAGTCGGTCAGCAGCTGACGGAGCTCATTGAAGGCTGCACATTTGTCTCTCCACTCTTCCTCAGGCTGCAGCAGTCGCCGCCCAAGCGCAAGGATCAAGGGAGCCATGATCTTCGTGCGCGCGCGGAAAGGAGTGTTGGTCTTGCGCAACTTCCCGCCAACATTTGAATTTGAAGATAAAGAATAAATCCCCTGTTGGATCATTTTATGTAATCGAACCAATATTTGTTCGAGAAGCTGTGGACAATGGCGACGCCGCAGAAGATGGAGGGCGCCGTGCCCAAGAAGGTGTACATGCACTACGAGGAGGGATCGGAGGAGCAGACGCTGACACTCAAGATGACGCTGCCATCCAAGTGGGCGGGCCACACCGTCGACTACCTCAAGGAGGTGGGTATCGACATCTGCTGCATCCGTAAATTTTTATTCACTGACCTTTGTTTTGATATGTAGTTCTTCGTGGAGCACTACAACAAGAAGAAGCCCGAGAACGCGCTGGATGCGGCTCAGATGCATCTGGAGAAGAAGGGCAACGCGCTGCTGTTCGGCGACGAATTGTTGCATACGGCTGTGCACAAGTACGACGACCTCTTCCTCAAGGCCGGAGCTTCCACCACGAAGCCCGTCAAGACCCAGAGTACGTCTTGTGATGTTGTTATTGCTAATAAGATCTACAAACCTTACGATACATTTTGTAGAGAGTGAAGTAGCTTCAACCTCGGACAAGAAGCTGCTGCAATGCAAGAACCACGGCTGCCAGAAGAAGTTCTTGGAGGAGGACAACAACGACCAGGCCTGTCGCCACCACCGCCTGCCGCCGCTCTTCCACGACATGAAGAAGGGCTGGCAGTGCTGCTCCTCCAAGATGGTGTACGACTGGGACGACTTTGAGAAGATCGAGCCGTGCGTCGTAGGACGACACTCGGTTGTGGGCCCCAACGAGCAGTTCGCAGCGTCACCCACAGTGGCGGCTGCTGAGAGCATCGCTGCTAATTCGACTGGAGCGGCTGCGCTCCGGCTGCGCCGCTCAAGTCCATCGACGACTACAACCAGAAGAATCCGGACGCCGTCACAGCCGTATCCGCAGCTAAGGAGAGCCAGCAGGCTCCTCCACTGAAGCGCACGGACGGCAAGGCGAACTGCGTCCACTATGGCTGTCAACAAGAGTACGTAGTGGCCGAGAATACCGAAACGTCGTGCAGGCACCACGCTGGCGCGCCTGTGTTCCACGACGCCAGCAAATATTGGAGCTGTTGTCCCAAGGACGTCAAGTACGACTTCGACTCGTTCCTGAAGGTGCCCGGATGTGTCGTGTCTGCGCACACGGACATTAAGACGGCTTAAATCTAGAGGTAGAGCAGAAGGCAGGAGACCTTAGATTGAGGATCTGGCGATACACATTTCAATTGCGAGTGCTCGCTTTCCCAGTCCCACTTACCGCATTGACGGCTCCGCGAGCACTTTCTGGACGAGTGGCGCGACCTGCTTCCTGGACGCGGCCGTGTTCATCTGGTTGAAGGCAATAATGCATAACTCGCGGTGCGTCTCTGGTAGTTGCAATGCTTCCAATTGCAGCGATTTTTCCTGCTTGAAGAACTCCACGCAGTGCTTTAGGTCGGTACCATCCTCCTGAAAAAGAGCAATTGGCGATGTCGCTCACCATCGGGTGTCATGAACATCGTCATCACGATCAGGAACGTCAACTCATTCTGCTGGCAATATGTTGCCAGTCCGTCACGCAGAGCACCGGCGTCTGTCGTCTTGAGAACGAATGCCTCCAGATCAATCAGTACGGCACTAATTCCCACCTTCTTACTGCAGCCATCGGCTGCTCTAAAGTCAAACTCCTTGTAGTCCACTTGCAGACAGTTCTCCAGCGTGAACTTCTTCCAATGCTCTGGATTAAACTTCTCTCCTTGCAGCCACGTAAACAGCTCCTCCTTCTTGGCAAACGCCGTCTCTTCCAGTCGCGCAGCCGCCGCCACATCCCTTGGCGTGACCTTCTTGGCGCTCGGGTTGAAGTTGATGCTGTCGAGGGCAATGACCCCAGCAGCATCGTCGACAGCAGTGCGTGCGAACTGCCCGGCGGCATCGTCGCCAGTCTCTGCTACCAGTGTACAAGTGGACGCCACCAGCGCATTTCCGTCGGCAAAAGCCATCTCGAGCCTCCGCATCCTGGTGGTGGCCCAGATCCGAGTGGTGGTCCACGATCTCCACCACCTGCAGATTCTCCGTAGGCACGCGCTTGTTGCTGAGTGCGTTGTGGTCCAGCAGCGTCACCCTCAGTTTGCTGGCGATGGACCACGGGAACTCGTCCACGAACAGCAGCAAGGACGTGTCAATGCCCAGCTCCTGCAGCAAGGCAGTGACGTCGCAGCGGAGCACCAGCTCCGATCTGGGGATGGACAGCACGGGCACGTGGAGAGCCTCACTGTACTGCTGGCTGCGTATGAACGCGTAGCTGAGGGAGCTCACGATCGAGTCGGCGTCGGCAGCTTCGTTGCCCATGAGGATGTGGATGAAGCAGGAGAGGCGAGGCTTGAAGGCTGGAGCGGGTGCTCTGCAAGAAGCGGTTGAAGGCGGCGGCGCTGGAGCAGCGCAGTGTGTCCGATCCGAAGCGCCACGGGGCCTTGGAGGCAGGAGAGGACGACATGCAGTGAGTACGGAGCGGGCGGCGCACAGACAGGAGACTGCCGCAGCGCAGTAGCATGCGATGCTGGAATTGGAAAAGCCACAAGACTACCAGGTACCCATCACCCAAACTCATGCTACCAGGTAGTCTAACAGGGTTTTCTTCACGACTTTTCACAGATCCAGATCGCCATGCCAAGCCAGACGCGCAAGAAGCGGGCAGTCCTGAACGCGCCAGTAAGTGCGCTTGTGCGCGGGGTTCGACGCCGACCCCGACGCTCCGCTCATCGTCGTGCATCTGATGGATAAATACGACATCTGTAAGGGCTACCTCTACAAGATCCTCAAGAGAGACCCGTCCATTCAAAGACCGCGGATCGGACGTCGCCCCCACCCCCACAACCAGCCCAATGTTATTGCGAGCAAATTCTGAAGCTGGGTTTCGATCCGAAACGCAGCCTCACGGCACTGGCGTCGGTGCTAGGCATTACTCGCGACGTGCCAACCATGTATGGCCCAAGGTTTTACACATTCTCATGAGCTCGAGCGTCGTCTTCAAAGACGCTAATCGCTCGGAGCCTAGATTAATCCAAACAGAAAAAGTCTTGCATCCAGAAAAATGTCTTGCACTCTGAGGAGAAAAATCCTGCAAAACTATAAATGAAGAATAATTATTTGTCGGAAGTCGTCAGACATTTGTCGGGCAAACAAATTCGGAATGAAATTAGAAATGTGGGTTATCTATAGAGGTGCAATAAACATAGCAAGTTTTTCCTTCAGTCGCAGAGCTCCGAGGACGCGCACTCGGCGTCATTTCCTCCGCTGCGACTTCTGTGACCGACTCCGCCGAGACCAAACCCTGCGCTATGAGAGGCCATGACATCATCGTAGGAGACTCCCTCGCCAATGTTATCCTGTAAGGAAGAGAAGAGCGCGTGCATCGACATAAGTGGGACAATGCGTGCTGAGTGACTCTTGGCGATAAACTGCCGTGAATATCAAGTCAGTGATGCCCCCGATGGTCATAGTTTGCAGTATCTATTCCTGTGACTACTCGTGCGCCTTGAGCAAGCCTTCGACTACCAACGAGAGAAGGTGTAGAACGTAAATGAGCATGATGTAAACTACTACACCTACTACTTGCAATTGTTGCAGTTTGGCGGCTGTTGTCCAGCTGAGTTGCCCTCGTCGCCCCTTCCGCGAGCGCTCAGTCGTGTCTCCCACCTCAGCGCTGATTGCACAGACTATGAAGATTGCTCTTTGTACTATTACCATGTACCCAGAGCATTTACCGCCCCAGAAATGACATGGCTGCCTAATCTCGTGGACGGTCTTACGGTGGCGCCGAAGTATAACTCCGGCTGGAAGTCATGTTGAAATGCGACTAGCACTCCACACACAAGGGGCCTTTCGCCCAACACCCCCTATTAACAGGGCCAAACCAAAATAGACCCTAGCTACCATTTGTCTCTCTTGGTCTGACCAAACGAACACTCGCTTCACGAAGATCTGTGTTCGCTGGCAGGTATAACCCACAACAACAGGGCAAGGTGCTTACCTAGGACTCTAGCCACTTAGAGTAAGAGCCGGCAAGGGCGAAACAAATCAGATTTCTCCCCGACTTCCTATCTAATCCTACCTCTCCCGATGATTCTATACAAATATCAAGAGAAATATGGGTGGGGCCGTCGGAGATACTCATCCGAAGATTTAACGACCAGGCGATAGTTTGCAATCTCGGGACAGTGACCCACAACGAACCTTCGCCCCGTGTCGTAGTTGGTCCAAACCGCCCTCCTTTATTCACCAATCGCGGAGGCGATGGTTGGCCGTGGCATCTTGAGAAATCTGCACACCACAGTGGGTTCGTCGCTCTTCAAATCATCCATGGCAGATTTCCCATGCAAAGGGAGAAAGGTGGAGCCAATAAATACTGCGAGGTTCTGAGCTAAGCACAGGCTTTACACGTGGGCCAAGACTACTGATATATTACATTTAGCAGCAGAGAATGCGGTGCATTGCCATAGTTGCCGTAGGTCGAGGGGTGATACTAGAGTGTATCCAACTGTATCTAATTGCTTCCGGCACGATTCGTCTCCAAGCTTTAGTAATTCATAAGCATCCCTTGGACGACAGGTGCTTGGCCTTGGACCTCGACGGCATCGTAAGCTTTTAATGAAGGAAGAGTTACAACACCTACGCAGACCACCATTGCAATAAATAATGTTCACTGTGAGCCGTTCATTCGTCACCGCAATCTAGCAACGCTGCATGCACGTATGTTTCCTGCATGATGGCGCATTCTCTCCAAACTTAACGTTTTTAGCCGCAATTCTCCCTTTGTCGGGAAAACTGTACACACTACTGGATTCATGGTGAATGCTAATTCTCACTAAGTGACAGAATCCACGTCCAAGAGAGAATCTCTATCTAAGAGATCCACATTGTAGAAACCTACATCGAAGATAATCTCCGCCGAAGAAATGGCCGCCCAAGGAATATGTCCTTGGAATGTTCACCCAAGGACTTCCTGGTTCTTGGGCAGCCGCCGTGCTTCTTGAGTCACTTGGGCAACTTGGGGTTTTACTGGTCCTTCCCTCACATGCCGTGAGGTTAACCAAGGCGAGACGGGTTACACGCATAAGTAGCACGCAAAGTTGTAAGCCGCCCTGACTCCAACTCCGCCTCTCATTGACCTGATCGATTACACCGAAGAGGCAGTTCCACTTCAAATACACGAAGACGCTGCAAATAGGGAGAATCTTGCCGAAGACGCCCCAGAATTCACAGCTCCTTCAACCGAGTCTTGGGGACAGTCGCACAGAAGGCCGGTGCCACGGAACGTTTGACGTCGCACCCCTTCCATCATGGAGGAGTTCAATACGTTGACGGGGCCGGAATATGTGTGCAGTGGATCTTCGACAGAGAAGCATAGGATACGACAGCAACCAACAAGGCCTTCACGTACGTCTTCAACACTCCAGAAGAAGACCATAAGATTGTTCGCGTCTTGAGCTGCAAGCACGATGCAGAAGCCCCGCTGGTGCCGCTAGACGCCTTCGACTCGGACACGCACCAGAAAACTGTCTCCGTTGCATCCGCGCTATTCGTCGCTTCGTCTGGGCTTGACACTGCACAGTACAACGTCGACGCACCAGTGCTCGAGACTCTCATGGCGTGCCTGCTCCACCACTACCCAGCGTTGAAGGCTCTATCACCAGATGGGTCTGCGATCCAACGGCTGGAGGTTGTTGATGGCCGAGATTGGTTGCCAAAAACTGCACCTGCTTGGTACAAGTGTTCCAGTAAGATCCTAAGCCATTGCCGATGCCAGCCAGATGTAGTATACCCTGAAGGCACATTTTGTCCAAGACTCGTGAACGCGTCGGCCGTGATTATTTTACCGATCATCTCATGCAACTTAATCGCACCATTTCCAACCTTTTGGCAAACGTTGTGCTAGCGAAGCTCCACATGCTGGGCCAGGCAGATATAGATGGATTGATCGGTCTAACATATGTCACTCTTCAATCCCCCGTGACCAGCAGGTCACCAAGACTGTGTTTGTATCCTAACACGCGTTGTCCACGGTTGTAGCAATGCCCGACAATAACGCACGCTCGGTCCTTCGGTCAAATGTACTTTTTACTCTAAAAAATACAATATAATGAATAATTTTATACACTATTGTACCATTTTTATATAAAAACTCTACCTTGCCATGGCTCGCCATGAGCCGTCTCGCCGCAGTCGCTCGAGCTTTCGCCCCCGACGCAGCAGCCACCGCAATCCCGGCCGCAGTCGGAGTCCCGCTCGGTCTCGTCGTCGCAGTCGCAGCAGTTCGCGGGCTTCAAGCCGCAGTCCCAGTCCGGATAGAAGACGCTCCCATCTGTTCAAGCGCCGATCACCGCCATCCCAGCAAGATTCGAGTCGTCCTCGTGGTTCTCTCCTAGGTCTGGACCGACTGGCCACTTCTAAACGCCAGGAGCAGCAACTAGAGCGCTCAGAGAGGCGAGATCGCCCTTCAGATAGACAGGACCGGAGCTCCTCTAGAGCCTCCAGTAGATCCATTTCCAGGCGGTCGGAGCGACCTGGAGGCCTCAACTCCACCGAATGGGACACCCCGAGCGACTGCGCAGTGTGTCGACCAACTCCGAGGGCACGGAGCTGCCAGAGACCCCCAAAACAAGCGACGGAGATAGAAACACTAGAGGACAGGATCACAGAGCCGGAGAGGAAGAGAGTAGAGACTTTTCTCCTGTGCGATCGCAATATCGACGAGGGAAACTGGAGGCGCCCAAGAAGCAGTACGACGATGAAGTGGAGGAGGACTTTGACAGGGAGTTCTACATGAACGACGACGCTGGAGGCATGGAAGTGCATGAGGGCCATGTGTTTCTGGGCAACGAAGAGAAGTTCCGAGCGTTGGAGAAGCAACTGGAGCAGACCCGTTCTCGGGGAGATAACAAACTCAAAGGAATGTCGGCGAGAGCGTCGGCACTGTCGGCAGATCAGGAAGCGTGGGAGAAGAACAGGTTGTTGACAAGTGGCGTGGTGGCGTCAGGACGAGTGGATACAGACTTTGACGATGAATTGGACTCACGAGTGCAGATTATGGTGCACAGTACTAAGCCGCCCTTCTTGGACGGTCGAGTGTCTTTTACGACGCAGGTGGAGATGGTGGCCACGGTGAAAGACCCCACGTCGGATATGGCAGTTTGTGCTCGCAAAGGTAGCGGGCTACTACTTGAAGTACGCGAGCAGCGCGAACGCAACAAGATGCGGAAAAGGTTTTGGGAGATTGGTGGCTCACGGATGGGTGACGCAATTGGTGTCAAGGCGGAGGCCAACTCGGACGAAGAGGAGGACGAGAAGCAGGAAGAAGACGGGGACGAGAACTACAAACAAGACTCGCAGTTCTCCACGCACTTGAAGAAGCAAAAAGCGGTCAGTGTGTTTGCCAAGACTCGCACGCTTCGTCAACAGCGCGAGTTCCTTCCCATTTTCCAGTGCCGTGACGAGCTGCTGCAAGTGATTCGCGAGAATCAAATCGTGGTGATTGTTGGCGAGACAGGTTCAGGTAAAACCACTCAACTCACACAATATTTGCACGAAGAAGGCTACTCCCAGTTTGGCACCATCGGATGTACACAGCCACGCCGTGTGGCAGCCATGTCTGTTGCCCAGCGTGTCAGCGAGGAAATGGACGTGACTCTGGGAGATGAAGTGGGCTACGCCATTCGATTCGAGGATCTAACGTCTGACAAGACCATTATCAAGTACATGACGGAAGGTGTGCTGCTGCGTGAATCCCTTCGTGAATCCGATTTGGACTCGTACTCGTGCGTGATCATGGATGAAGCCCACGAACGTGCACTGAACACGGATGTCTTGTTTGGTATCTTACGCAAGGTTGTTCAGCGCCGCAGCGACTTCAAACTTGTAGTGACGTCAGCTACACTAGATGCAGACAAGTTTGCCAACTTTTTGGTGGTGTGCCCATGTTCACCATTCCGGGACGGACGTTCCACGTGGACACGCTACGCCAAGTCGCCAAGTGAAGATTACGTGGATTCTGCTGTAAAGCAAGTCATGCAAGTTCATTTGTCGCACCCTCCTGGTGATATTCTGGTGTTTATGACCGGTCAGGAGGACATTGAGGCAACGTGCTACGTATTGGCAGACCGCATGGGGAAACTCGACGGCGCACCGCCCCTAATGGTGTTGCCGATGTATTCGCAGCTACCAGCAGATTTACAAGCTAAGATCTTCGACGCTTCGGACGTTCGAAAATGTATTGTATCTACGAATATTGCAGAGACATCACTTACGGTGGATGGTATTAAGTACGTCATTGACGCAGGCTTTTGTAAGGTTAAAGTGTACAACCCGAAGATTGGAATGGACGCGCTGCAAGTGACGCCTATCAGTCAGCAGAATGCCAACCAACGCGCGGGTCGTGCTGGACGTACTGGTCCTGGTGTTGCCTACCGCTTATACACCGAGCGCCAATTCTGCAACGAGTTGCTAGAAGCTCAAATCCCAGAGATCCAGCGAACGAATTTGGGCTACGTCGTGCTGTTACTGAAATCACTTGGCGTGTCGAACTTGCTGAAGTTCGACTTTATGGATCCGCCACCTCAGGATAACATCATCAACTCCATGTACCAATTGTGGGTCCTTGGAGCTTTGGATAATACGGGCGAGTTGACGGAAATGGGCAAGAAGATGGTAGTATTCCCGCTGGACCCGCCCCTGGCGAAGATGCTGCTATTTAGCGAACAGTTAGCCTGCTCCACCGAAGTACTCACCGTAGTAAGCATGCTGTCTGTTCCCAGTGTATTCTTCCGACCGAAAGACCGTGAGGAAGAGAGTGATGCTGCACGAGAAAAGTTCTTTGTCCCGGAGAGTGACCATCTAACTCTGCTGAATGTGTATCAGCAATGGGAAACCAATCGTCACTCGGCGCAATGGTGCTCCGAACACTTCATCCATGCTAAGGGTCTGCGCAAAGCCCGAGAGGTGCGCGAGCAGCTCGCAGACATCATGAAGCAGCAGCGCGTTCGTCACCGCTCGTGCGGTGGTCGGTGGGACGTCGTGCGCAAGGCCATTTGCTCGGCCTATTTCTACAATTCCGCACAGATCAAGGGGATCGGCGAATACGTGAACATGCTGACGGGGATGCCCTGCAATCTGCACCCAAGCGCTGCATTATTCGGCCTCGGCTACACGCCAGACTTTGTTGTTTACCACGAACTCATTTACACAAGCAAGGAGTACATGCAGTGCGCCACTGCCGTTGAGGGCGAGTGGCTGGCAGAGCTTGGGCCGATGTTTTTCAGCGTCAAGGAATCGTTCCAGTCGAGGCTGCTGAAGCGAATGAAGGAGAAAGAGGAAGCCCAAGAGATGGAGAATGAGATGGCGCAGCACACAAAGGAAGAGGCGGTTAAAGAAGCAGTCGAACAAAAGTTGAAAGACACCAACACAAAAAGCAGCGGGTGGCAGTGGCTGGGCCTGAATATGTAGCCAAGGCCAAGTCAGCGAGACGTCAACCTCGACCCCGGCGCTTCGGCTTTTAGAGATTTTCAATTGATAACACGGAAGTGTGCTTCTGGAGTGCCTGCTTCCCTGGCCTCAACGTCATCCTGCCGTTCTCGAGCCCCTAAGGGACTTTACAATTGCCCAAGTGGCAAGCAATCTTCATTGAAGATGAATCTAACGCGAAATGTTGCCCAGGCACCCAGCTTTCCAGTGCAAATTGCTGCAATGAGAGCAGTGGTAACAAACCCAGGCTCACACCATGCTGCTGCATTTCCATTAGCCACTTAGCTCCTGCAACGCTATCATCAACGCGATGATAGAGCCTATTCAGCTAGAAGATGTAGATATCCGCAATCGATCCACTCAAAGCCTGCTGTTGGGGGTTAAAAACATATTTGGCGCCAAATCAAAGACTCGATGCTGACTGTTGTAGGCTGCGCGGTGCGTGGTCTTCCTGCTCTCGAGGAGCTTGACGCGAACAATGGTGCGATCTCCAACTTCCTCGGCCCCTCACCAAACCTGTCGCTGAGCGAGGCCAGTGCTCTGGGGTCGACCAAGTTGCTGGACTGGATGTGGTTATCGAGCTGTTCTTCTGCTGACCGCAGGAGTCACGGCTGGTTTCTCAGCAACTTCTTGCGGTCCGACTCAGACTACTTCGGCTACCAGTTTGTCGAATCTATGAAGGCTGCCATCATGCGCGAAGATCTGGAGGTCGTCAAGTGGCTCTGTGTTCACTTTTCAGACTGTGTGGTGGACCGGAAGATTCTTTCTGCAGCCGTTCAACAAGGTCACGTCCCCATTTTGGAGTTCTTCCTGAGTCTTGAAGACCGAGGCGCCAAGGTCCATTGGGGACGAAACGACATTGCCACTGCTGCGCAGCTTGGCCACACTACTGCCGCTCGATGGCTGTACCAGCACAAACGACACCCAGACGATAACGCAACGATCGAAAGAGCCATCGAATTTGCTTTGAATGGGGCGAGATCCAACTTGCGAAAGATCTACTGCCTCGAGGCAGATGCATCTTGGATTATGGGTCAGGTCATTCATGTCCGGAGGTAATCAAGTGGATGAAGGACTGCGGATATCTACGTCGGAATCACGCGCTTGTTGCAGAAGCTCTTTATCACTTAGCTGACGGTCCGAACTTGAAGTTGATGCAGCAGATTGCAGGACACTATTCTCCATCGCCTGAATCTCATTTGAAATGCTCCGAGCGCTGGGTGAGCACCACTTCAGCAGCATGTGAGCGTGGAGACTTGTGCATGATCCAGTGGCTAATGGAACATCCGATGTGGGAAGTTGCGTGCAAGCAACTGGGCCCGGGACACGACAGGTTTAAATATCTCTTTGAAGCTGCAGTTGGTCACGTGGAAGTGCTGGAGTATGTGGTCGAACGCGGACTTGTTGAGAATACCTATGGCTCTGGTCTCTTTGCGGCGATTCAAGATGGGAACTTGGCCTCTGTGAAGTGGCTTCTCCAGCACTTCCCGTACGTTGAAATAATTGAACAGCAAGACGTGTCACTAATGGCCGAAGCGGCAGGGTGTGGATACTTTAACCTCGTGCAGTTCTTTAACTCCATGTCGGATGACTCGCTGGCCCCGATTATAAAGTTTCGTCGTCCGGACGACGCGATATTGGGCGCTGCAAAGCGCGGTGACTTGGCGATGGTTGAATGGCTAGTTGTTGGCCAGTTTCACACCTCGCTGACGAGTCTGGAGATTGCCGCCGATAGAGCAGCTAGAAATGGTCGTGTGGAAGTGGTGAGATGGCTCCTCGACAATACAGATGTGCGTTGTACGTCCAGTTTGGTTGCCTCGATTGCTGGATCGGGGAATTTAATCTTTCTGAAGTGGGCACTCGACATTACGTCGAACGTTGATCCACCCAAGGTGCTTGAAGGTGCGTTAAGTGGAGGCCACTTGAGTGTGGCCTCGTGGCTACAGCAGCGATTCCCCACAGCAGAACCCAACGCGCCAATAAGCTTGGGTAATCCCACATTTGAGACGATACTTTTTATCCACGTGCACTACCCTGCGTGCTTGGCGTCACGTGGAGACATCCAATTCTCACTATGCGGTAGTAAATTGATAAAATGGCTCCGCAAGAATCGATCTACAGTGAAGTCGTAGCTTATCCTTGATTGGTGGTTGACTAAGGTCAGTGGGAAAACAGACTTCGGAATTGATCATGCTCACGATTGTTTCCAGGGCGGCTCGCCGCCACCCCGTCTCCAGAATCTTGATCGGACTAATGGAGTCATCTCGACCCGCCTCTGAATTTGTCGCTGAGCGAAGTGTGTGTCATCGGATCAAACGCGCTGTTGGACGGGATGTGGATTTCGAGCTGCGCACGTGAGGGGGATAGACGTCCCGGTTGGTCTCTGTGCAACTTTTTGCGGTCAGACCCTCACTATTCCCGCTGGCAATTCTCCGAGTCAATGAAAGTTGCTGCAAGTCGAGGACATTTGGAAGTAGTCAAGTGGCTTATTTCGCATTTCGAGGACTGCGAAGTTGGCGAAGAGGTCGTTGATGCAGCAGTGTAACAAGGACACGAGCATATTTTGGCGTATTTCTTCGCTATTAATAAAGAAGCGAAGATCTACGAAACTGGCAAGAAGAAGAGGAGGTAAATAAAGATTCTGCACAAGATGGACTTTGTCAGGTTGGCTGGCGGCGGATTGACAATGTGACTGCTGCTGATCACAACCGGTACTCTGTTGTACGATGGCTGCATACGCACAAACGACACCCAGACGATGCTGCAGAGATCGAAAGAGCCATCTAGTCAGTTTTGAATAAAGGCCAACGTGGTTGAGCCAAAGAATTACTTCCTCGAGGTAGATGCATCATGGACCATGCGTCCGACTGTAAGTGTCCGGAGGTGATCAGGCGGATTGTGTGGGCATACTCCCCGTCTCCCGATATCAACATGAATTGTCCAGGGATAAACATCCGAAGGATGTTTTGTTTTCCTGTTGAAGCAAGAGAGTTCAGCAGTTAGAGGTTACACACCGTCGCAGACAAGACTCCGAAACCAACAGTAGATTAGCCGTAGCAGCGCACCGGGCAGAAAGCTGCTCACTCGCGAAGTTTTCCTAGCCTTGATAAGAGCTCCTCTCCCTCCTCCTACTTCGTTCCGCCTCCAGTCTGCTCATGGTGCCTCCACCTGTCACTGCCGACGCCATTGCCTTTGTCGGGCCCGCCCACGTGCCCGCTTTGGAGAACTTCTCATATATCACGGTGACTCGTATCCAAGGGACGTCTGCAATGGTTCGCCTGGCTGGTCCGGAGGCAAGCCCCGACGGCCCCGAGTTTGAAGTCAAGTTGTCGACGCTCCGCCACCGCGTGGTGGGACCCGCCGAAGCTGAGCTGTGGCCCGGGTCATTTGTTGGCCAACCGATTGCGTATGTTCAGCCGCAAGGCGACACATGCGATCAGTGGGCGTACGGCCTAGTCACTGGGTACAACATGCAAGGCGATAATGCTGTTCTCCACGTACGCCAAGGACAACAAACACTCGGGGTCCAATTGACAGAGCCACCAAATGTTATCGTCGTCGACCGTCTCAACTACGCCCTCCAGACTGGGGCGACCATAAATGTGGCGATACTTAACGCGATGGAGCTACTCGAACAGCAAAACCAGGTGATCATCGCGTGTGGGAAGAGCCGATCCGGGTTGCCAACAAGCGTGACATCGGGAATACTCAGCGTACCCTTTCAACCTGAAGAACAAGTTCCACTCATCCGACCGGACACTCTCGCTATTGTGCATGTACGCCGCCAGCACATCATCGACTGCGAAACGACTGGAAGAGGAAAAACACCGGCTGACGTTTTCACCGACTCATCCCTACACGCCAACATCACCACGACCACGACAACTAACCTGACTAACAATGTTGACGTTGAACTTAGTGACTCGGACGAAGAAACCAAAGAAGACTTACTGCCTCCTGACAGGGCCGACATCGACGCCGTTCGTCTACAAAATCGCCCACTGCGGAAGAGAACCCGCGACGGCGACTCCCCGATGGACACAAGAGCTTTCACACTACCTGACGATGCGGATGTCCCTGCCTTTGACACCAGGGCCGACTTACACGGGTCGTCCTTCCGACCATCAATCCTGGAACGCCGCGTTCACGAGGCAGTTGTGCACCCATCTTTATACGGTAAGAACCCCCAAGCTATTTTAGAAGCTGTCCAGCAAGGCCCAAGAACCAAATTTCTCGCTTCTCCGCCGGTGCTCCGTGCGCTGTACGACTTTAGCTTCGGGCTTCGCGGTCTGTCTGTAATGCACTTCCGACGCCACTTCCAAGAGGCGACATCCCAGGCTTCGACAGGAACCAATATGACCAACTTTGGCAGGTCCAATCAACTACAAGCCGCAGACCCGCCGAGCAGCATGCAAGAGATTGTGGACGCGTTTAAAACGCTTGCCTACTTCGCCAAGGCATTTTTCAACATCCGGGTGTACAAGTTCATCAAAACCGGGGCCAATTTTATTGAGAAGTACGCGTTATTCACACAGCCAGACCAAGCCACCTGCGCTCTGCTCGTGCTGTGGCTGAACTCGAAGCTGGGAAAATTCCGTAGCGAAATCATATCGACTAATCTCCAAGCAGCCGAGCTAGTGGCACAGGAGTTCTCCCGAAACGATGATCATCTCATGGAACTCTACCAGTCTTACCAAGACCGCAAGCTTGAAGTTCATGCCGATAAGTTTACCAAAACATCGACCTCCATCCAGCGAACGCGACTCTCTCGAGACTCCCGTACTTCGAAAACCCCGCCAGTTCCTCGAGAATTGATCGCGCTGTTGCCGAAACAAGGTGACAAGTCGCTCTGCATGCGGTATTTATCACGAAAAGGCTGCACTGGCCCAATTGCTGGACAATGTTACGCGCCCAACAGGGGCCACTTTCGCCCGCTCGCGCTCCCGGCCGACGCCAAGGCTTTCATCGACAAGCACTTCTATGGCCCAGCCGACGAATTCAAAGACCTGTGACACGAGACGTCGTCCGAGGATCAGCACAGCCGCATTCGTAACCACTCAGTTCATACATCGAATTCTCGCGACACAGTATCAGCAGTGCTCTCTTACTGTCACAAGCGTTCAAAGGCACATGCCAACTTCATTCAGACTCAGCTCAGAATCAATAACCGGTCCCACGCAGACCGCCTTCAGCAGTATCATCAGTTTGCAGCAGCCCACAATATCCAGCTTCCCCAGACACATTCCGTACCAGACGATCTTCTCGACCTGGAACGTATACGCGCCGACTCACAGCTAGCACGCACATCAGGCCTCTCCCTACCGGAATTCGTGAAACATTTCCGTGGCCAATCACCCTGCGACAGCCGCCCAAACAAGAACTTGTTTGAACTGCCGCTGCCCGACCAACCAGAACTACGAAGGGTAGCGGCCGTGTGGAACAAGATCGTTCGGGAGGGCGTTCAACCAAGGTGGAAGGCAAGCAGACCCAGCACTCAACGCATCCGACCCGACAATCATCGCTCTGCGCGCGCTTACAACAGTCAAATTCGTCAGAAAATTAACGAAGGTCACCTAGACGGGCGTTACCTCATCATCGATGATGACCTTCTGGACGTATGGTCGTCGATATTCATCAGCCCGATAGGAGTGGTGATGAAGTCGAACTCCGAATCCAGTGCTGTTCGCGTTATCAATGATTATGCGTTTCCTAGTGGCGCGTCAGTCAACGACTTCACCGACAGAGCCAATTTCCCCGACATTCGATATAACCCGCCCGCCGACATCGCACGACGGATATTCGATTTACGTACGCGATTTCCAGACCACCCCTCGTAATGATGCTCGGTGATGTTGCCGGTGCCTTCCGACATATTCCAGTGCATGCAGAGCATGTGAATATGTTCGCCTTCCGGTTTGAAGGAAAAATTGTGATCGACGTCTCCCTGGGATTCGGATGGTGTGGCTCGCCAGCATTTTACTCAATCGCCGGAACACTCATTAACATGCTCTATGAGCAAAACTACCCAGCGACCAGCTTGAACACCGTGGACTGTAGTCCCTTCACCGGCAACGTGTGGTGCGATGACCACACGCTGGTCGAAATAGCAGCGGGAACCAGATGTGCTGAAGCGAATTTCGCCCTCCGATCGGCGATGGCCACCGTTCTAGGTCCGAAGGCTCTGAACGAAAAGAAATTTACGACGTGGTCTCAGCAGACAAAAGCCCTCGGACTACTTTGGGACACAACTACCGGCTCAGTTTCTATACCTAAGGACAAGATTTACAAAGCACGCCTGCGAATCGAACGCATTCTGAAGTTATCAAAGGCTTCCCGTCAGGAGATCAACCGACTTATCGGTAGCCTTCGATATGTGGCGACGTGCTTCCCAGCAGCAAGAGCATTCTACCAAGGCGTTCAGAAATTTTCAACAGAATTCAACAATACCGTTTGCTTGAGAAAGCTGACCCACGAAGTACTTGAAGACTTGAGGTGGTTCCTGGCCGTCCTGACGTCCGAAGATCACTTTAACGCGATCCCAGTTGAGCATTTCGCTCGCATGCTGCCTCCATCGATACATGTCTACATGGATGCCTCAGACACTGGCCTATGTGCAATTGAACCCCAGCTTAAACAGTATCTGCGAGTTGAATTCAACCAGCAAGTTCGCGATGGATTCGCTAACTCCAAAGCCTCGAATTCAATCAACATCAGAGAACTGATGAGTGCAGTTCTCGCGGCAACACACTGGGGACTGAAATGGACTGCCACAGGACGAGACAAAACTCACGTGTGTATGCACATTGACAACTCCAGCGCAGTGGCGTGGCTCTCAAAACGCACTAGTCAACACCCAGTTGCGCGCATGTACAACAGAATCATATCACTTATCGAGTTTCGGCACAACTTAATGATCTCGGCAAGGCATATCGCAGGCGATATTAACACCATGGCAGACGCTGGTTCGCGGGCTTGGCATGAGGACCACAAACTATATCCGCTGTGGACTGACTTATCGCGATCGTATACACAGGTACAGATTCAGGCTCCATTCGACAATCTCTCGAGCGCTTGGGAAACTGCATCCGTGACCGCGCTATTGCCTCCTCGACAAACAGCAAATACCACACACACTGGAACCAATGGTGCGAATTCTCTCGCCGGTTAGGCTGGGAACCCTGGCTAGAGCAACCCGGACCCGGCAGTAACAACAAGCTTGAGTGTTTTGCAATTTACTGTTGGAAGCACGGCTGGAACCGCAGACATCAGGGCAATAACTACGGCACAATTCAGCTGAAATTGGCGAGCGTTCGCTGGTTTCACCGCCGATACGCCGGGGTGGAGCTCGCGGCGTCACCAGAATTCACACTACTTATGCAAGGCATCAAGCGACTCTCAGACCCCGTCAAAAAGCTGCAACCGATCACGCCTGCATTCTTACGCCTTCTTCACAAGCGCCTTGATCTCTCTCAGCCCTGGAATCGGCTTTTGTGGGGCAGCATTGTAATCGGATTCTTCTTTTGCTGCGACGGTCCGAATACCTACGCATCGAGACGCACAGACATTTCTACTGTCTAAAGGCCGCCAACGTCTACTTCACAGACTCCAACGGAAACCAAACAAGTCAAAGACTGGCGTCGTCGGTGACATTGGGCCTAGAAGGAGCGAAGAACGACCAGTATGGCCGAGGAGCATGGCGGACCATGCACGCATCACAAGACAGTATTATTTGCCCAGTGAAAGCCCTACGACACATCCGGCAGGCTCGAGCAGCACTGGGATTGCGGGGCTGCAAATACCTATGCGGCGAACTCAGCTCTACAGAGGTGACAAAAGCACTAAAGCAAACAGCACAGAGCATCGGAGTACCAGAGCAGAATTACTCGACACACTCAATCAGAATGGGTGGAGCCACGGCACTAATGAGCGGCGAAGCTGATCATCTCTCGATCAAGCTACTCGGACGCTGGATGTCAAACTGCTACGAACAATACCCAGTCCAAGCGGCAAGCTCAACCCGATCGCTCTCCAAGCGCATGCTACTCTCCAGTCCCAGTCCGAATGCCGGGTAAGCACTTCATCTTGGGGGCCGCTCACCTCGCCCTTCAGCATGGGGCTGGGAGAAGCAGGCAAATACATGCAGATGATGCCCCTGAACGATGGAGTGCCGTGAAGGAAAGGATAAACATCCGAAGGATGTTTTGTTTTCCTGTTGAAGCAAGAGAGTTCAGCAGTTAGAGGTTACACACCGTCGCAGACAAGACTCCGAAACCAACAGTAGATTAGCCGAAGCAGCGCACCGGGCAGAAAGCTGCTCACTCGCGAAGTTTTCCTAGCCTTGATAACCCGCCTCACCTCGCCCTTCAGCATGGGGCTGGGAGAAGCAGGCAAATACATGCAGATGATGCCCCTGAACGATGGAGTGCCGTGAAGGAAATGCTCTGGGCCAAAGCTGTCCAAACCGCGCGTTGGCAAGGAGATCTGCCCATGGTAACATTTTTGATGAAGCAGTCGCTCTCTGGCTTTGATTGCGGCCACTTTGAGGGGTGGGGATAGTAGTTATTTCTTTGATGCTGTCAAAGGCGATTAAAAGGGCGTTGAACAAGGGCCACGTGGGAGTTGCCTTGTGTCTGCAGCAAAGTTCCCGAAAGCTGCGCCAAAGTCGCTAACCCTGGCCAGCCGTGGCTTTGATGTGGTGATTTTCGTGCACACGCACTACCCTGCAAGCTTGACTTCTGGGAGTGTTAACGTGAGAAAGCCTATCGACAAACTGGTGGAGACATGGATCGAGAAGCACTATCCGCTGCTTTTACGCAATAAGCGTCTTGTTATTCGATCCAAAGTTGGAAGTTGTACTAGTGGGAACCCGAAATTGAACGAATCATTCAATTAACGATGACCCCTTTAGGTATTCCGCTCGCCAGTCAACAAAATTTCTCAAACGGGTCGACGCCAATCGCAAACTGCTGCGCTGGGGCTAACGCAGCTGCTTGCGTGTTGTCTTGTAACAACTGCGGCACCACGACCATCAAAGCGAAAGTGTAATCCCGTTCATGGGTCCATTCCATCACCGCTCTCATTCCTGCAACTTCGATTCTGCAGTTCGGGTTACTCACCATCTTTCGCCCGTAGCACCTCCCCGCATGGTTTCCAGTCGGCTCGAATTCGACCAAGAGTGAGTCCAATGCAAACATGTGAGCGTTCGGTCGGTAGTACATCCACTTCCCCGATGGATCGGTCGGGATATCGCTCAACGTTGTAAACCATTGGAACGCCAGCTCTCCAGGAATCTTCAAGACCTCTGATCTGGGTGTTGTGTGCTGCAAGGCGGTCTGCGAACTACGTGTAGGGGTTTCGAGTCGACGGATCTGTAGCAATCGGTCTGGTTTATTCGACGATTTGCCTTCACGAACTGGAGCGTTTTCATCGTCATCTTCTTCGTTGTCGTCATTCGCCACCAACTCTTTCTTAGCGAACCAGCGATGGCACATCATCTCGTATAGTTGCCGTCGAAACCCCTTGGCACGACCAGGATCTTCTTTGGAAAGCGCATACTCGGCGGCCATCTTGAAATCCTTCTGGCCAGCCTTTGTGAACACCCGCTCAGCGATCTCCTTGGACAGAAATTCCAAGTCGTACAGCGTCTCGTAGTTTTCCTCTCGGGGTACCATCGCCATAATGTGGTCGCTCCTGTCGTCCTCCCTGACGCAACTTGTGCTTTTCACGAGTCTGACGATATCACGAAGCCTCCACCGGTTAACCGCTCCAGCCAACATCAGTTCGGTCGCTTCTTGTGCTGTCTCAAAGACGAATCTTGGAATACCGCCGTACTTGGTGTATCTTGTGTCCAAGACATCATCCAGCAGCCGTTGCTTGTCGCTCATGATGGCGTTGCACAATTTCAACTCATTTAACGACCAAGGCGGCAAAATGTACGAGCTGCCCATGACTTTGCTGTACTCTTCAAGCTGCTGGAAATCTGGCACGACGAACAGGATCGACACTCCACTCCAGCCACACAGCTCTGACGACTTGGATTCGATCAGTCGAATCACTTTCGAGGCGCTCGCCATCGCATCAGTCTCGCTCGTATTCATCACGCACGTAAAACGTTTCATCACTCCAGCAGTACCGCAGGTAGCGACGCTCAAAATTCAGCACCAGAGTAAACTCTGGCAATTCCACGCTCGTGAGTTTACGGATCAGTCGAAAGGCGGCGTAGATGTAGAATCGACTCTTGCCAGTGCCTGCGTTCCCCACCACCGCGTAGTTTGCGTCTGCTGTCCCCAGATCGTCTTTGATTTCGTCCATAAGACGATCGAAAATGGCGCAGTAGCTCGATCGCTCCAGGATTTGAGGACGCTTCCGCAAGCGGTGGGATCCCCACCATGTCGACGTACCGAACCTCCCAAGAAATGTTTTCCCCACCGGCACAAAGGGCCACGATCTTCGTCTTGAAGTTGTCAGGAAACCATTTGCTAGCGAGATGGCTAGTGGACGCCATCCTGCTGACCAGCAGCCTCAGCTTCTTCAGCTCCTCCTGCGCCAACTGCTCCTCGGCAGCGCGCTTCATCTTCGCAGAAAACTGTGTGACTGGGCTTGACCCGGGCGACAAAGTTTACTGCTAAACTCACTACCATCGCTACGACGTCGTGCCGATGTTCACCAGCGCTCGCTCCACGACGCCCCGCGACACGTTCATTCCTAAAGTGATTGGTTAATAAAAAATCCAGGTTAAATCAGACTGGAAAAGCTCAATGCAGTAGCAGTTATCAAACTCTCGGACGCCCATGAAGCACCTGCTGCCGCTCTCCGGTACGGACTTTTGCCTTTGCCCAGCCGATTGCAGCACTTTTATTCACTTGTTTGCTGCAGTGGTTTCGCTGTCCGTGGCGCTGGCCCCCAGTCTCTGGTACGCGACGCTCATGCCCAAGTGGCTGTCGCAGTCGGGCGAGCGAGGCAGCAAAGTCTACTACTCGCAGGGCATGGGGCTCTGGCTCAACTTCACAGAGCACGTCGGAGACCCAACCTTTGACCCTGGCAACTCGCTCTGGGTGCCGCCGCAGGAGAGCGGCGCCGACTCGTATAGTGCGCAGTGGTGAGGCAGCACCCCAGTCAATTCACCAGGCGGACGAGGTACTAATTCTTCTCTTCTTGACAGTGCCATCCAGCAATCTTTTTGTGCGGAAGCAGTGGGGGAACTCCACAAGCAATACTGTCAAGTGATGGACGTCTACTGCGGCACAGCCATGACGGTGCTGCAGTGGATGCTGTCGGTCATGGCGGGGCTGGCTGTGCTAGTGGTGGTCTGGGCGATGCATCTTATCTCCACGACGCACTGCACAATTGCCGACTCGTACTTGATGCACTTGTGCGTGTTTAACGGCGTCGGGTGCTTGACGTCTGCGGTGGTCTGGTACCTCTGCGTGTTCCGAGTCGTGCTGGACACGACCTTCTACAAGGACCAGTTCAACCGCTGCTCGGAGAACGACAACGGCAGGACGTGCTGGCAGATCGGACTGTGCGTCTACTTGCTGATCGCAGGCGGCGTACTGTACCCGGTCCTGGCGGTGCTGGTGATTTTTCACGTGACTAATAAATTCCGACGTTTCCAGCAGCTCCTGCGACGAATGTACGAGACGTCGACCGTGGTGGATGTGCCAGCGCCAGTGGTCGACACAAAGTCGGAGCTGATGACAAGCAGAAGGTCTGATGCGGTGCAGACAGCGGAGGTGGCTCTGGACGTAAAGGAATATCTCGAGTCGACCAAGTTGGCGCCTTTGAAGAAGCATCCATCCGCTGTACGGCTGCAGGGTACTGCCCGCGAGGAAAACATAGACGACCTGGAAGAGCAGAAAGAGAACGAACCGGAGACTGCACGCTAGCACTGAGCACGGAGGTTGTTGGCGCCAAGGTAAAATCGCTACTATAGAACACTATTAACCCCGATCTACAGCTAGAAGCCTTCCCAGTTGCCCTGAGGCTTGTTGTCCTTCCAAGCGTCAAACTCGGCGAGCTCCTCCTTTGAGATGTTAGGGAAGTATCTGGTATCGATTGCGCTCGTGACGTCTGGAGTCCATGGAGTCGGCATGGTGCGTTGGATGAACGAGTCCCAGTCAAAGTCGGCGAGCCACTTCTCCTTGCGGATGTCAAGCAGCGAGCCTGCCGTCATGGACGCTCTCTTCTCCGGTTGACGCTGCAGCAACGCCAGCACCACCGACTTCCACTCCGGGTCGCAGTTCGCTGGGAATTCGATGTGTCCTTGCAGGATGTTTCGACACACTGCAAGGTGGTCCTCGTCGGGTGAGGAGAATGGTGAGTCGCCCATCACCATCTCGTAAATAAGCACACCAAGTCCCCAGCAATCGACTGCCACGTTGTGGCCGATGCCGAGGATAATCTCTGGTGCCAAGTACTCTGGTGTTCCGCAGAGTGTGTACGTCTTGCCGGTCAACTTCTTCGCGAAGCCAAAGTCAACCAGCTTGGCGTAGCCTGTCGAGTCCAGCAGAATGTTCTCGGGCTTGAGGTCTCGGTAAATGATGTTGCTTTCGTGGAGATACTCGAGTGCCTTGATGCAGCACGCAGCGTAAAACCGAGTGCTGGACTGCGACAACAGAATGGGGAGGCCTGTAGGCGTGACGATTCGTCGGAACAGCTCGCCGCCGACCAGCAGCTCCGTCACGAAGTACACTTTCTTGTCGTCTTGCAGAGTGGCGTAGCACTTGAGCAGGAACTGCGAGTCAATCTGCTGCAGCAGGTTCTTCTCGCTGTGAATGTGGTGTGTCTGTCGGAGCTTCTCGAGGCGGTACTTCCACATCTCCTTGACGGCGACATACCGACCGGTGGGAATGTGCTCCGCCATATACACGACTCCAAACGAGCCCATTCCGATGGCGCAGATGTACTTGAGGCTGTCGAGTGTGACGCTGTGCGCGAAAAGCTTGTCGCTGTTGACGACTTCCTTCTGCCGTGCGAGGTCCCACAGATCGTCCTTGACGATGGAGAAGATGTGACCAAAGTCGTGGCTGGTCAGCGCAAAGCACTCGACTTTGGAGACGGCCACAATCGTCGCTGGTTGTCGACCTCTGTCCAAGATGGCCAATTCGCCAAAAGTATCTCCAGGAAGGATACGACCAACTTCGAGTGACAGAACTGGGGACAACGGAGCTTCGAGACCAGCCTGCAACGGGACTATTTGGTGAATTGGCGACGGCGGATTCGACGTCGCCGTTGAAGCAGTCGACGACGATCGAGACTTGGGCTGCTGCAGCATCTTCGCTTCGCCTTCTTTGAGGATGTAGAAAGTGTCTCCTTCGTCGCCTTCGTTGACCACCACCTCGTTCGGTTCGAAGTGAACAACGCGAGCCGAGTCGAGCAACTTCTTCTTGACCGCATAGGGGACTTTCTTCATGAAGGCGATGCTTTCAAGTGTGCGGAGCATCCGGTTGTAGTCGAGCACTTGCTGCAGCGGACCCAGTAAGGAAGTGAACGTCTGCTGGTCCAAGGCAATTAGTCGCACGTCGGTCTGCGCGACGACCGTGGCGGAGCGTGGCTCAGACGACAATAAGGCTCGCTCGCCAAAGTAATCGCCCTCTTTGAGCTGCACCTTAGCGATAGCTGAGCCTCCGCTGCCAATGTCCAAGCACGAGACTGTGCCCGACTGGATCATGTACATCACTCGACCCGGCTCGCCCTTGTGCACGATGGTGTCGCCCGGACGGTACTGCAGCAAGTTCACCGAGGTCGCGACCATCTCAAGCTGCTCCGTAGTCAAGCTACTCAACAACTTCACCTTTTGAGAGCATCCAGCGAGCTTTGGTAGGTCTCGAGTGATTGCTGAGCTGCAACGTATCGGAAGTACTTCCCAGGGAGCGCGAACAGTGAGCCAGCAGCTTTGGAGTCCGAGATGACGGTGGCTGTCCGCTTGGCCCGGTAGATGAGTCCGAGCTCTCCGAATGTCGCCCCCACCGTCAAGCGGTTGATTGTGTGTCCGTTGCTCTCCAAGACGTCGAATCTGCCGGACCGCACCACGTAGAACTTGTCGCCAATCTCACCTTCAGTGATAACCGTCTCGCCTGCCTGCACTTCTTGGATGAACATGCACCTGGCCAGACATTTGAGCTGCTCGGTCTGCATGCACGAGAAGATGACGTTCCCACGCAGAGCTTCGACAACCGCCTGCTGCTCCTCTGGATGCAGTTGGGGACCTTCCGTCGTCTCGCCCTGCTGGATCAGTATCGTCACCTCCTCGCTGTCCACCACATCGAAGCCAGCCGAGTCGCGAATGTTGGGGCGTCGGAAGCGAATCATCTCCGACAGAACACCTTCGTGGACCTGCGCAACGCTCGGCGTCTTGGCAAAGTGCACCGACGGGGAGACGGATTCCTCGGCCTGTTCCTGCGCCAATTGCCGCTGCACCGAGTTGACACAGCCCATTTCTTTTTAAAATCTGTGAAAGCAGAGTTCCCGCTAGCAACGTCCCAACAATGCCGTCGGAATGGAAAATCGGCAATGATCTCGCCGTTGCTGGGGATGACACGCATGAACGGGGTCCGTTATGGCCCACCTAATTTGGCTGTGGTGGTTGAAAAATGATCGGCACCATCGCAAAAGTGCTCTGCGTCCCGTCGCATTCCGATCCTTGAGTGAGTCGATGCATCGCTTGGGTGTCCGTCACGCCGAGGTGGCGGTGATCAGCGACGAGTTGATCAAGAAAATGGCCTGTGCAGACCTGGACCCGGCTAACAACAATGCCATCAATGAGGCCGACCAAAGCGTCGACTTCATCAAGCTGCAGACGCTGTCGCTGTCGTTCCAGAACATCTTCAAGATGGAAAACCTCGAGACGTTGCGGCACCTGGTGAAACTGCAGCTGGACAACAATGTGCTGCAGGAGATCGACGGCATCAGCCACCTCGTGCAACTCGAGTGGCTCGACTTGTCCTTTAACAACATTGTCAGCATCAAAGGCCTCGAGAACTTGACGAAGCTGACAGACCTGAGTCTCTACAACAACTGCATCGCCAAGCTCGAGAACCTCGACACGCTCAAGGAGCTGCAGGTACTTTGGCTATCATCTCACCCTGGGTATTTAACTCGGCTAATGGCAAGAAACAGGTTCTGTCCATAGGAAACAACCAACTGCCATCGACGGAAGGTTTGCTGTACTTGAAGTGTCTCGAGAAACTGCGTGTGCTCAATCTGAACGGCAATCCCGTCTGTTCCGACCCAGAGTACCGACCGTGAGTTTGCTATGGCAGTGGAAATGTCACGAAACTAACCAGGATTTCTAGTTTCTTGCTGGCTCACTTGGAGAAGCTGCAGTACTTAGACTACGCGCTGGTGGATGAGAACGAGACGGTGCAAGCTCGAGAGCAGTATCAGGATGAGCTGGAAGAACTCAAAGAAGTCAAGGCCATTGAGGATGCAGCCCTAGCGAGAGAAGCAGAGCAGCAGAAGTACTTGTCCATGCTGAAAGACGCCAACGTGATCATCCTCGAGGTACGTTTGCAGCCTGATAGGGACTATTGTTTCTAAAAGGAGTGATCGGTTCTGTGGTGGTAGACTCTGCTGGCCGACATGTTCAAGGAGGACACTGAAATGAGCAAGATCGAAGTGCTGCCAGGTCTGCGCAACATCATCGATGACTACCTTGAGAAGGCCAAAGCTGCCGCAGAGGAAGTCAAGCTCGTGCTCCTCGAGAAGCACGCAGCTCTTCGAAAAGAAGTAGACGGGTTCAAAGCGACGAACGAGAAGCTGCAGGCGGAGGCTCAAGAGGCGAGTATTCGAGCGGTGGAAACCCATCGACGAACTGCCAAACAACTCATCAAACAAGCAGCGACAGCACACGCAGCTTCTGCCGGAGAGAACGACGGGTCTGGATCGAGTGCAGGGCTCCAATTCCTCCACGAAGCGGAGGTTTCCAGCGAGAAACTCCATAGCGAGCTCATGAACCTCGAGTCGGACGTCGTGGAGACTGCTCAGGAGCTGATAGCTGCTATGGAAAGCTCCATCGAGGCAGTCGGCTCAGAAGCGAGAGATATCGCCACAGAACACTTTCGCACCATCGAAGTGCTGGAAAACAATTTCTTTGAGAACGTGAGTCAATTGGCGGTGGCTTTGCTCGAGCGAATGGCGTCCGACGACGGCGAAGACGACGACTACCTGACGGACGAGTGCCGCGTCATCCTCAATGACCGAGATGCACTCAACAATGCCATCAACGGCTCCCACGATATCCACATCGGCAAACTGCTGGCTCAGGAAGACGCGATGCGTGAACAGAATCTCGCCAAGGTCGCGGAGATCGTCAAGAGCGCCAAGGAGCACGAGTGGACGCGAAATCGAGCGCGAATTACTGAAGTGCTGCATCTCAAAGAAAAGCACCTGGGCGAAATCAACCGAGTTCGAGACGAGATCAACCGTGTGGATGAGGAGTTCTACTAGCAACAGAAAACCAAAACACGATGGGATATTGTCACCTGAGTCAAATCCAGTCAAGCCTGCCTTACTTTTGACTTCTCGTGATGATGAAGCGCGCTGCCGAGGAGCAGTTGGCGCAGGAGGAGCTGAAGAAGCTGAGGCTGCTGCTCAGCAGGATGGCGTCCACTAGCCATCTCGCTAGCAAATGGTTTCCTGACAACTTCAAGACGAAGATCGTGGCCCTTTGTGCCGGTGGGGAAAACATTTCTTGGGAGGTTCGGTACGTCGACATGGTGGGGATCCCACCGCTTGCGGAAGCGTCCTCAAATCCTGGAGCGATCGAGCTACTGCGCCATTTTCGATCGTCTTATGGACGAAATCAAAGACGATCTGGGGACAGCAGACGCAAACTACGCGGTGGTGGGGAACGCAGGCACTGGCAAGAGTCGATTCTACATCTACGCCGCCTTTCGACTGATCCGTAAACTCACGAGCGTGGAATTGCCAGAGTTTACTCTGGTGCTGAATTTTGAGCGTCGCTACCTGCGGTACTGCTGGAGTGATGAAACGTTTTACGCGATGAATACGAGCGAGACTGATGCGATGGCGAGCGACTCGAAAGTGATTCGATTGATCGAATCCAAGTCGTCAGAGCTGTGTGGCTGGAGTGGAGTGTCGATCCTGTTCGTCGTGCCAGATTTCCAGCAGCTTGAAGAGTACAGCAAAGTCATGGGCAGCTCGTACATTTTGCCGCCTTGGTCGTTAAATGAGTTGAAATTGGGCAACGCCATCATGAGCGACAAGCAACGGCTGCCGGATGATGTCTTGAGACAAGATACACCAAGTACGGCGGCATTCCAAGATTCGTCTTTGAGACAGCACAAGAAGCGACCGAATTGATGTTGGCTGGAGCGGTTAACCGGTGGAGGCTTCGTGATATCATCAGACTCGTGAAAAGCACTAGTTGCGTCAGGGAGGACGACAGGAGCGACCACCTTATGGCGATGGTACCCCGAGAGGAAAACTACGAGACGCTGTACGACTTGGAATTTCTGTCCAAGGAGATCGCTGAGCGGGTGTTCACGAAGGCTGGCCAGAAGGATTTCAAGACGGCCGCCGAGTATGCGCTTTCTAAAGAAGATCCTGGTCGTGCCAAGGGGTTTTGACGGCAACTATACGAGATGATGTGCCATCGCTGGTTCGCTAAGAAAGAGTTGGTGGCGAATGACGACAACGAAGAAGATGACGATGAAAACGCTCCAGTTCGTGAAGGCAAATCGTCGAATAAACCAGACCGATTGCTACAGCTCCGTCGACTCGAAACCCCTACACGTAGTTCGCAGACTGCCTTGCAGCAGACAACACCCAGATCAGAGGTCTTGAAGATTCCTGGAGAGCTGGCGTTCCAATGGTTTACAACATTGAGCGATATCCCGACCAATCCATCGAGGAAGTGGATGTACTACCGACCGAACGCTCACATGTTTGCATCACTCTTGGTCGAATTCGAGCCGCAGTGCAGCAGTTTGCGATTGGCGTCGACCCGTATGAAAAGTTAAACTCCTGGAGTTCTTTCATATGAGAACTCCACTATTTTGAAAACCGTGGATGGCGTCCTCGTAGCCATTCCTGTACTTCCCAGTCGCCCCTTAATATTGACACCTTAACACCTTGAGACGAAGCCAAACTCGACGAGTAGTGCGAATGCAGAAAAAGCATGGCGTCGAATTCACGCTCCCGCAAGTAGATGCATTCGGGTTCAGCCGTAGGAAATCGCTGCTTCAGCCACGAGGCTGCTCTTATCTGTCCTGCACTCAAAGCCCCTTCAATCGCCTTAGACGGATTGAGATCCGATGCGACGTCGACTGCCCATTTCAGAAGACTCAAGTCCCCCAGGCCAGCGATCGATGCAACCATATTGGACGTGCACCTCGCCCTCATGTTTTCAAGAAGCCATTCCACCATATCGACGTGACCATTCTCAGCTGCTGCCACAATAGCACCCTCCAGACGTTCTTCGGACAAGTGGCTTTGAGTAGCCACTAGTCATTGCGCCATGGCGAAGTCACCGCGTTTCGCCGCGTCTGCGATGGCATAGTCTGCTACGCAGCACTCTGCGATGCGAGGCTCATTTTTCTCCGCTTTGCGGCAGATTGGGATGTCGTTGCCGCAGTTGTGAGGAGTGGAAGAACTGCATTACCTCCAACGAACCACACATTAATGACACGTCTTGTTCAAGTATTTCAGCGTACGAAAAGCGCTGGAGAAGCCACTTCACAGACGCCACATTTCCTCTGTCAATGGCCGCAAAGAGACCAAACCCATAGGCGTTTTCAACCAAGCCGCGTCCGACCACATACTCCAGCACCTCCACGTGACCAACTGCAGCTTTAAAGAGAAAGCCAAAACTGGTGTGTCCTGGACTCAGTTGCTTGCACACAACTCCCCACATCGGGTGTTCCATCAGCCACCGAACCATGCACAAGTCTCTTCGTGTACACGCTGTTGTCGTGGCGCTCACCCAACGCTCGGAACACTCCCAAGACGACTTGGGCGACGGAGAATAGTGTTCTGCAATCTGCTGCATCAACTCCAAGGGGGGCCATTAGCGAGGTGGAAAATCGCCTTAGCCACCAACAAATCGTCCCGCCGTAGATATCCGCAGTCCTTCATCCACTCGATCACCTTCCGACATCTATAATCTGCCATGTAGTCCAAAAGGCACTTTAACGCGTAGTCCAGAACGCACTTTCCCTAGGTAGCAGTATCTTGGCCAGCTCTACTTCGCCCTTGTACACAAGGGAGTCGATGGCTTGCTCGATCGCTGCTTCGTCCTTAGGGTGTCGCTTGCGAGTGTAGAGCCGTCGAACGACCGCAAAGTGTTCGTGGTGTGCAGCAGTGACAATGTCGTTCTCAGTGAACTCTGGCGCCTTGAGGGTGTTGACGTCGTCTGGGTGTTCGAGAAGCAGCCAACGACCTCTCGTGCTGATCGGCACAACGTTTCTCTTCCTGATCGAGAGTAAGGAAGTCTTTAAGAGATGGACGTGGCCCTGCTCAATTGCAGTCCGAAGGATCTGCTCGTCCACCTCGCAGTCCCAAAAGTGGACGCAGAGCCACTGGACCATCTCCAGATCTCCACGTTGGATGGTAACCTTCGTGCTCTTAGTAAATTGGCAGTGATAGTAGTCTGGGTCCGACCGAAGGAAGTTGCAGAGAGACCACCCAGGACGGCGGAGCTCGGCACAAGAACAGCTCGACACCCGATCCAGTCCAAGAGTTTGGTCGACCCCAGTGCGCTCGTCTCACTCAGCGACAGGCTCGGAGGTGGACCGAGGAAGCTGGAGATAAGGCCTCTATGGCTGTCAAGCTCCTTGATAGCGGCGTGGGGTCCAACGGCACAGCCAACAAGCGAGAGCATGGCGACAAGATTTGGCAACAGTTGTGAATTGACCCCCACTCACTCCAAAATTGACAGAACCCGTGTAGTTCGAAAGAAAGTGATTTGCCGCACTTGGTGCTTCTAAGCCAATCTGGTTTTTAGCCGAGACTAGAACGTGCTGCTGCTGCTGCTGTGGACGCTGTGCGAGGCCTCGGAGCTGCGTGGGCGGACGCTCCCCGCCGCCTTCCAGTGGGTGGAGGACCCTCACGCCGCCGACCGCTGCCCGAATGGGTCTACCGGCTGCGTCAACCACGTCAAGTTCGGCTACACCGTCGTGCCCGTGACCGTCTCGGAGGACGCCTCGCTAGTGCTGCAGTCGGCCGAGCGTCCTCCGAATCTGTCCGCCGTCGTCCAGCTGGAGACCTACACGCAGCCGGGCTGCGTCATGAGCGGCTGCCGCACCGTCCGCTGGCTGGGGTCCTCCCGGAGGAGGACTGCTTCAACCGCCAGATGCGCCGGCGGGCGGACCAGCCAGACGGCCGTAGCGTTCGCATCGACTTTGGCGGCATCTACTACGAGCACTTGCCCTCAGGCCAGCTGTTCGTCAAGTTCGAGCGGAGGAACGTCCTGACGCAGCAGGACTCGTGCTCCTTCGAGGTGCAGCGGCTACAAGAGGTGGTTCTAACAGATGGAGGGGAGGATGTAGCTACCAAGCAGGCTAGTCCGATCGATACACATTTTGATGGCTCCATCCCAGACATCAATTCCGTCGAGACCACTTGCCAATTGGCGACTTCACACTCACGCTTCATTCTACTCCATCCAACTACACTACGACGACAGCCATGGGAAACGTCTCTGGGTGTTGCAGACAAAGTGAGCAGGACGTGGTCAAGACCACCCCAACCAAGACCTCTGCACCAGATCCGACTCCCCGAGGGCTGGAATGCCGCCCACGCAAGGAGCTGACCGCTCTACGGGTACGGTTCCACGAGCCCAGACAGCGTCCAAGCCGAAAGCGAGAGCCACCTCGAAGGCAAAATCAAAATCGACTCGGAACCGGTACGCGGAAATCAGCGGAAGCGCCTCCTTCAGCTCGGACTACACTCCGTACGCCATATACGATAATGGTCACCACCACCACGGCGGGGTGGTTATCACCATGCTGGGGGTCATCATGGTGGAGGTGGCCATTCCGGCTACGATGGAGGAGGCTTCGATGGAGGATGCGGTGATGGCGGCGGCGGTGATGGAGGCGGTGGATGTTGAAAACTAGCGAGCGTTATAGCCAATTTTGACAGTCTCGAGTAATGAAAAGCTGACGGACTTCCTGCCAATTACTCTCTCAAAAGCTTTCAATTCCCTCAAAGAGAGGAAATCGTCCAGCCAGGACAGATAGAAGCCCCACCTGCTACAAGGGAAACAATGCGACGAGATCCTGGCAATGCTAGCACCCGGTCTCTCACAACCAGCAATGTCTCCTTCAACCACCGCTCGAGGCGAACTTATTCAGACACATCTGCAAACGCGTCCTTGGTGGTGATGCTGCGGTAGCCGCCCAGACGTGCTTCAAAGCAAACTCCGGCTCGAGATGTCCATTTCTGCAATCACACCCAAGTGCCCGGTCCTCCCTGTGCTGTTGTCGCTTGCCACGCCACCACCACCACCGACGCCCCAGAGCCCGCTATTCGCTGTCTGTTGCGAAGCGTGACGACCAGCAGCTCCGACACGAAGCTCCACCACCGGAAAGCTTTGGTTCCAACCGATACGACGCCGTCGGTAGTGCGTCGAATCAATGGCCCATTTTTCAATCACGCCCCATTTCTCGCACTACCGTCGTTTAACAACAACGGCGTCCAACCAAGGTCGACGTCAATTTATGGTGCAGTCTCGCGCCGCGAGTTGAGCACGCTGATCGACATCTTCGTGCTAGTCGACGTTGAAGCGGTTGAAGTTGACGAAGTTGACGAATGCTTTTGCTTATAGGGACTACTTAGTCTAGCTGGACGTGGTGATGTTACGGACGTAGTACGGCTCGCTCTGGTGCTCGGCCTTGCAGTACGGGAAGGTGGCGCCGTCCGAGTCCGGATTGAAGAGGTTCTTGCCGGCGTAGATCATGACGTACACGCCCAGCACGGTGCAGACGACGATGATGAACATGGACCCCACGCGCTCGTAGATCGGCAGCTTCTTCCAGAAGATTTTGAGGTAGAACGACAGCGGCAGCACCAGACTGCCGACGGTGACGGCCGACGCGCCGGTGAAGTCGACGAGGTCGAGGAAGTGGTCGCGCAACAGGATCGACGCCACCACCAGCACCGCCATGATGACGAGACGCAGCACCACGTAGCGCAACACATTCATGCTGCCCTTGTAGTCAGCCAACTCGTCCTCGTGGGTCTCAGCTTCCTGGATGTTGTCGTTGGCAACGTTGTAGTTGCACTCGATCTCCGGCGTCGTCTCCGGCTCGGCACCGCTGGCTACCGACGACATCTTCTCGCGCACGGCGACGTCGCCTTGCTCCAGAGTGGCGACCGGCTTATCCTTGTGCATGCCCAGGATGAACCGCTCGGCCATGTAGAAGGCCGGCATCGATAGTGTCGAGAAGGCGATCGTAATGTGCACGTGCATGAACAGATACGCCATGACGACGGAACCGCGGTTCGGGATGAAGCCCAGAGCCGATGCCGAGTACGGGTCCGACGTGTTCACCGTCGAGAAGAGCAGGTTGCCCGAGAGCTGGCACCCGCCGGCCAGGTATCCGGCGATCGCAATGGCTAGGAAGAGCACAGTGCCGGCGCCCATGCTAGCCCAGATAATGCGTGGCATGTGCTCGGGCTGGGAGTGCTGACGCTGCAGATCCGGGATCACCACGGCGGCGCCGAACGCAAGCGCGAGGTTACCGAACGCGGTGACAGTCTGGTGGAGCGTGATGTCGGGCGTTGGGATCGCCGGGTGCCCGCGCATTTCCCACTCGAGGATACTCACGCCGATGATGTCGGCGATGACGGTGCCAATGCACCCGACGAAGGCTACGGATGCGGCCTCTTTCAGCGTCGGGATCAAGCACACGGGGATGACCGTGATGGCCATAAAGACGATCCAGAACGGCTGGCTGAACGAGTCCGGGAACAACACGTCCAGTAGCGTGCTACCGAGCACCAGGAAGGCGCACGGCATGAGCAGACAGACGAGCAACTGAGAGACCATGACCAGGTAGCGACCGGTTCGGCCGAACACCCAGTCGCCGACATCCGTGAACGTCTTGACCGAGGCGGGGGCCACCAACATCACTTTGATCAGGGCGATCGTGGCGTAGATGTTGGCGAAGGCCATGAGCAGCATGGCGATCGTGGCGTACACCGGTCCGGCGCGGGCGAAGTTGGAGGGCATCGACAGCGAGCCGACGCCGCAGAAGCAGCAGATGACGTTGAACGCAATCTTGGCGTCCTCGAGGGTGAAGAAGGCCGTTCGGCGCGAAGCAGCTTGGGGCGGGGCCATGGCGACGGAACCGATGAATTGGAGAAGTGAGGAACCAAAGCCGGCGTGCACGAGGGAGTGGTGGGCGGTCGGCCAGGGAAGTACAACATGGTCATTTGCCAGTCCCGCGGACGATCGCTGACAAGATCAACTTGTCCCGTTCGCGCGTATCCCTGGTCACGAGCGCCAGGCTGGTGCGCAATGCGCTTTACGAAAACAGGACGAGCGCCGGCACAGAACAGGTCGTCGAAGCGAGTGATGTCTGCCATCCGCTGGAGATACGGAGGTGACACGTTTTTAAGGCATGCACCGGAAAAGAGCCGCAAGGATATCTGCAACGTGGTCTCCGATTGCAGTCGATGGTCGTAGTGCTGATAGTTGTTACCGGTGCTGGTAAATGCTTTCCACCGGTAGTACTTCGTCGATTCACTGCAATATTGTTGGGCTTCCTACTCGTAACGATGCTATCGGTCGGACTGATCACGTAGTCCTCGTGTAGTACGGCTCGGTTTGGTCCTCCTCCTTGCAGTAGGGGAACGTGGCGCTGTCCGAGTCCGGGTTGAACAGGTTCTTGCCGGCGTAGATCATGACGTAGCAGCCCACGATGCTGGAGATAATGATGATCAGCACGGCCACGACGCGCTCGTACAGCGGCAGCGTCTTCCAGAAGACCTTGAGGTAGAACACAATTGGCAGCGCAAGGCAGCACACCGTGATGGCCGACGCGCCGGTAAAGTCGACGAGATCCAGGAAGTGGTCCTTGAGGCCGATGGACGCAGCCACAAGCACCGCTATGATGGCGAGACGCAGAATAACGTAGCGGATGACGGTGCTCGCGCCCGAGTACTCGGACAGCTCCTCCTCGTCCTTCTTCTTCTTCTCTTCGTCGGTCAGTGTGCGGTTCTGCGCGTTGGCAGCGACGTAGTTGCTCTCCAGGTCGTTGGTGGTCAACGGCTCAGCAGTCACAACGGGCGACGCCGCCGAAGCGGACGACAGCTTCTCCTGCAGCTCGCCGACAGCAGGCTCGCCGTTGAGACTCTTGTCCATCTCGCTCTTGTGCATGCCTAGGATGAAGCGTTCGGCCATGTAGAACGGCGGTTGGATCACCGTCGAAAAAGCGATGGTGATGTGGACTTGCATGAAGAGGTAGGCCATAATGACAGCACCGCGGTTCGGGATGAAGCCCAACGCGGACGGTGACGACGGATCCGACGTGTTGACCACCGAGAAGAGCAAGTTGCCTGAAAGCTGGCAACCGCCGGCGACGTAGCCGGCGATGGCCACCGCCAAAAAGATCGCCGACCCGAGTCCCAAGCTCACGAGGATGATACGGGGCATGCGCTGCGGTTCCGAGTGCTGGCGCTGGAGGTCCGGAACGACCACCGAGGCTCCGTAGGCCAGCGAGAGGTTACCGAAACACATGAGCACCTGGTGCATCGAGATATCGGGTGTCGGTATCGCTGGGTGGCCGCGCATTTCCCACTCCAGAATGCTAACACCGATGATGTCGGCAATCAACGTTCCCATGCAGCCAACGAACGCGATGGACGCAGCGGCCTTGAGGGTCGGGATCAAGCAGGACGGGATGACGGTGATGGCCATGAAGACGATCCAAAAGACCTGGCTGAAGGTCGACCCCGGGAACAACACGTCAAGTAGCGTACTACCGAGCACCAGGAAGGCACACGGCATAAGCAGACACACAGCGAGCTGGGACACAATCACGAGGTAGCGGCCCGTCCTGCCGAGCACCCAGTCGCCAACATCCGTGAACGTCTTGACCGAGGCGGGGGCCACCAACATCACCCTGGATAGCGCCACCGTGGCGTAAATGTTGGCGAAGGCCATGAGCAGCATGGCAATCGTGGCGTACACCGGTCCGGCACGGGCGAAGTTGGAGGGCATGGACAGCGTGCCGATACCGAAGAAGCAGCACACGATGTTGAAAATGGCCTTGGCATCTTCGATCGTCAGGAACGCGCGGGATCCTGCCATGTTGGACGCTTGCGGCGGGCGAGCTCGAAGCAACCGGGCGGCGGCGAGTTGCTGAGTGGCCGCGGCTCGTGGTCAGCAACGCCGAGACATCCAGCGCGGCGTTGGTGGATGCGTGTCGTTGTTGCACTTTGCAGGCACTGGCAAAGTTTGTCCCGACATAGCAAGGCCCCGCACCATCCGGCCGAGCGCCGAGACTTCGCCGTCGCCCGCGATTTGAGTCGCCTGGAGTGCTGCAAGATGGAACCAGACCGAGTTGACTGTCGACTCGACAATGTCGAGGCATCCAAACGAGAGGAATGGATGAGCACGTTAGTACTCTCGTTTGGCATGACGGTCTACCGAAACAAGCAAATTGCAGTGGATCTGCTGCTGTAGACGTCCGGTCGTGACCACAACGGCTGGCTCACAGCAGGCCTCGTCTCTTGACGGTGCACCGGAACTGCTTCAATTCAAACTGCGCTTGAAAAATGGTGTGGCTGTATAGATCAACAACGGCGGCACAGACTCGTTGTCCGGCCTTAAAGTTTTCCTGACATTGGGGATCTAAGCTCGTCATCGATCGGTTCACTCCGAGGTCGTCGATTTCCTGACGTAGTACGGCTCGTTCTGGTACTCGGTAGGACAGTACGGGAACGTGGCGCTGTCTGAGTCCGGGTTAAACAGGTTCTTGCCGGCGTAGATCATCACGTAGCAGCCCACGACGGTACACACGATGATAACGATGGCTGCGATAACGCGCTCGTACAGGGGCAGGTCTTTCCAGAAGACCTTGAGGTAGAAGATCAGCGGCAGCACCAGGCAGCACACCGTGATGGCCGATGCGCCAGTGAAGTCCACCAGGTCGAGGAAGTGGTCGCGGAATCCGATGGCGGCGCCGACGAGCAGTGCCATGATAACGAGGCGGAGTACGACGTAGCGGATGATGTTGCTGGCACCGCTGTAGTCGGAAAGCTGAGCCTCGTCGTGCTCCTTCTCCTCCAGCTCGCGCTTGGCCGAATTCGACAGCGTCTCGGTCGTCGAGTCCAGGTTGTTTTCGAGGTCGCGTCGATCGGAGTCGGCGGGAACGCTCATCGAAACCTTGTCGTTGAGTTCTTCCCAGCCGTCGTTGTCGTCGATCTTGCTCTGGATGGATTCAACCGCCGCGACCGGAGTGTCCTTGTGCATGCCCAAGATGAGGCGCTCGGCCATGTAGAACGGCGGCTGTAGCACCGTCGACAAGACAATCACAACGTGCAGGTGCATGAACAGATACGCCATGATGACAGCGCCGTGGTCCGGCGTAAAACCCAACGCCGAAGGTAACGACGGGTCCGAAATGTTGACGATGGAGAAGAGAAGATTCGCCGAGAGCTGACAGCCGCCGGCCACGTATCCGGCAATGGCCACCGCGAGGAAGAACGCAGAGCCGATGCCCAAGCTGACGGCGATGACGCGCGGCATGCGCTTCGGCTGCGAGTGCTGGCGCTGCAAGTCGGGGATCAAGACAGCGACGCCGTACGCGAGCGACAAGTTTCCGAACGCAGTGAGCACCTGGTGGAGCGTCACATCCGGCGCCGGCGCACTGGGGTGGCCCCGCATCTCCCATTCGAGGACGCTCACTCCGACCACGTCAGCGATGATGGTACCCAAGCACCCGACGAAGGCCACCATGGCCGCAGCCTTGAGGGTCGGGATCAAACACGCCGGCACGGCGGTGATGGCCATGAAGACGATCCAGAAGATCTGGCTGAACGAGTCTGGGAAGAGCACGTCGAGGAGGGTGCTACCGAGCACCAGGAAGGCGCAGGGAGCAGCAGACACACGAGTAGCTGGGACACGTTGACCAAGTAGCGCCCGGTCTTGCCGAGCACCCAGTCGCCGAGGTCGCTGAAAGTCTTGACCGATGGCGGGGCGACGAGGATGACCCTGGACAGCGCCACGGTGGCGTAGATGTTGGCGAAGGCCATCAGCACCATGGCGATGGTGCCGTACACTGGGCCTGCTCGCGCGAAGTTGGAGGGCATGGCGAGCGTGCCGATGCCGCAGACGCAGCAGATGATGCTGAAGCTGATCTTGGCGTCCTCAAGCGTGAAGAAGGCCGACCGGCGCGTCGAGGCCGCGAGACTCTGCGCCATCTTGAACGGAGCGCAACGGTGGCAAACACGGAGCTGATCTCGTCGCTGGCGTCCGAGTGAATGGCTCGTGGAATACTCTCGTGGGCAAGGGGAGCAGATGGCGCGTCCGGACGTCGAGTGCATGTCATTGCAAGGCGTTCATAGTCGGTGCTCGACAGCGAGAGCCACCGTGACGCAATTCGGATGCAATGCGCTGGAGTGAGTCTTTCCTGCTTGCCTCCGATCTCGCTTTGCTTTCGGAAGTCGCTCATGGCACCGCCAGCTGAGGATCGAGCAGCAGATGGGCTATGGTTTGGGGGACTGCACCGAGGAAATCCGCAACACCAACAACCAGATGGCCAACGTCTTGAAGTTTGCTCGGTCTCCGCTACCAAAGATCGGATCCAGGAGATGACATTTTCAAAACCACCACAAGCTCCGTGGGCCTGTAAGCTGTCGGGCAGCGCGCATGGGGTCCTACCGCATGAGGTCCTTTTCAAGCAGCAGTTCCACCACTCTGGGGTATGAGGACATCGCCCAGGGGTAACGCAGGGCGAAGTCCGATCTCAACTTGCCCAAACTCGAGGGCAGCGCAAGCAGTTATGTACTAGTAGAGCGGTAGTCGCTGAGCTTGCAACACGTTCTCGTGTCACCACCGCACCACTTGGCAGCGTTCATTTCGCGCAGCCTCCGCAACGTCGGAAACGCTCCAAATGAGCTCAACACTTTCGCTGAGCTGGTCGAGATCCACTTGGTCCGGACATTCAAGTCGAAGGTGACGATGTGACCTGCGTCGGCTCCTCATCTCTGCATCGTGTTTCCACAGGAATCTCAGCGCGTCTAAGTGGCCGTTCCGAGCAGCAGCCTCGATAATCTTTTCCGCAACAAGGGTGCAATTTGAGCTACGCACCAGAAACCACTGAATTTTAACGCCGCTGCAATGGTCAGCGACTCGACGAGCTGATTGCGGTAATAGTGCGGCTCTAACCGCAGGAAATTCACGTTCCACTAGAGATAGATATTGCTAGAGGAGTGCGCACGACCGGGAAATGGCGGAGCACCGCGCTCAGCACTGTTAACACAGCAAGTCGTTTGACGAGTTAATGGACGGTCAGCGCTACTATCGAGGCTTGATTAATCTTTAACATATTGTGGTTTTCAACCAAAATGCCCGTCTGATTTAGTGCTTATTTCTGAGTCAGATTTAAATAAATCGGGCCTTGGATGGGAGTATAAGATACAAGCTGAGGTCAAGTTGTTTTGCTATTATTAGAGGTTCTCACGCTTCACTTGTGGAACGTTATACAAGAATGGCAAACAGCGAATCAGAGCCTGTCCACTTCTTTTGAGCGTGAGGACCCCAACAAGAGCTGTTGTAGAATGGTAGGATAGGTTTGACCAATCACAACGGACCATCGCACGCAGTTGTGAAGATGCCACGCGTCTCGGAAAGGCAGCAATGCCTTCGGCTTCTACGAGGCCTCCTCGCTCGGTACTACGAGGGTTCGTGGGTTTTCGAGTTGCTTCCCTTCCTACCAGAGCTGTATGAGTACCTGCAGCACAAACGGTATTGGGCCACGAGAGATGTGGTCTACAAGATTGGATCATGGTCGCCAAAGTTGTGGTCTCTACGGGACGACGACCGCTTTAAACGCGATGCAAGGATGGACAAGAGAACGTTTTTGCGCTTCTCTCCACTGTGGAGGATTCCACATCGTTTAACAGCAATTGCTCCGGCCAAAGACAGCTTGTCGTCGCTTTGCAGTTGTTTGTGTATCTGGGATTTTTATCTACTGGTGGGCTGGGAGGATCTTACTACGCCATCAGTCAGCGGTTTGGAGTTGGAGAGGGCACTGTGGCCAAAATAGTTACACGCGTCACTGACGCTATCATGGAGATGCTTCCAGAATATATCCACTGGCCTACCAGCTTGGAGAGAACTCAGGCGGAAACTGCGTGGGGGCTGGTCAGTCACAGCGCCACACTGATCCCGACTGACGTTGTCCGCTTGGACGCTCGCCATGACCGTCACTGCTGTGTCAGACGTGCTGTTAGACTGTCCATCAAGAAGGGTCCGAGTCCGGGGAGCTGGCTGCGTCGTAGACGTTGCTGCCCCCGCGCTGTCCTGAACCGTCACAGTAGCAGCTTCTATCTGCAAACGAATATGCTGTCGTCCGTCGTCTTGCGTGTTCTCTGGTGGCGATGGTGCAGCATGGTCATGGTCCCTGACGACAACCTGAGCCGCCACTGTGTCTTGTGCGTGTTCCTCCCTGGCGGCTCGCTCCTGCTCCGTGATATCCTGGGAGCGTCGCTGCATGTTTCGCTTGAACGTGCTGGGGCGGCGAGCGCGCTTGGACGACGCCATCTTGCTCCACTGCAGAAAATTGCAGAATAACTTGAGGAATGAGGCGTCGGTGAGCCAATAAAATCTCATTCTACACAGATCTAGTCATTCTCCTCCTCGCGAGGAGGTGGACGGTAACGTGATATTTGATTCTTCGAGAATGGCGATCTCGACCAATAAAATCGCAAGATGTTTTGAATATTCATTCTGCATCGCGTCGTGAGAACCTCTATTGTAGGATAAGGAACTTTTTCCCAACTTCACATTACCCTGTCCTAACCCTGCCTCGACCTGGGCCAGGACGGCCAATGAAAGGTGGACATTGGATGTTTTGACCAATCACAGCTCTGCTCTGGCGATTCCCATGCCGTTCCCAATTATTTTGGGAATGTTGGCAAATTACCAAATAATACCGTACACAAATTCCAAGTATAAAATTGAATTATCAGATGAAACCATGATATTCTCAACATCATATTTGTTGTATGCTCTGCCTCTCTGCCATTCGAAAAGATGCAGCGAACTGCAAGAGGACTCGACGTTCCCCAAGGAACCGCAGGGCAAGAGCAAGCGGCTTTATAATGTTTCGGCGAGTTCCTAACTCTTGGTAACATGAATGAGAGCTCGATTGATGCGATAGCTCAGTCTCTATCATCTCCAGGTGCTGCACCTAGTCAGAATTTTTATTCTTTGCTAACTGCGTTTTGCATTTTCCTACAAACTAAGACTAGTGCTCGCGGGAGCCCTCTGGCCAAAGCCACCGCCGTTGGCTATTTGTCCCAAGTGGTTACCCTACTTCGTGAGCGGTATCCCGCGCATTTGTCTGATAGCAAACGCATTGCTAAAATTCGTGAAAAATGGCCGCTGCCATCGAAGAACGCAATTTGGTGGCTGGAGTGCAGACTGGAGAAGCTCCAGGCTGCACACTAGACGATTTGCGAGTTCTTGTACATGAAACAGCAATTAAGGGAGTAGGAGGAGGATTTAAGAGCTTGCATGATTCTTCTGTACTAACACTAATGTGGCATACGTTTGGGCGGGCAATAGATACGTGCTTTGCGCACAAGAGTCAACTCTCCATGGCGGCATCGGGGAATTGTTCCTCCACATTGCTCGCATAAAGACGTCGGTGATCCAAGGAGTTTCTATCTACAAGTCCGCGAAACACTGGGAGCAATGTATGCTCCATGCGCTGGGTATGCTGTTTGTCGGTGCATCGGAGCCTTCCAGTTACGTGTTTCCGCTGGTTCCCCATGCTGCCGTATCAGATTTACCAGGCGAAAAACCTACAGTCAAGACGAAGCAATAGTCTACTGGGAGAGCCTCGAGGAGAAAGCTGAAGTAAGGAGCGGGCCACCAACCAAGCGCGTGAGAGGAAGACCAAATGTATCCAAGTATATCAACGACGTAATTGCCACGGTCTCCGAGCGCCTAGCACGAGATTCTGCCCCGCTGCCGACGAAGCTGACCGCTGGTCTAAGTAGTCACTCCTTGCGCCGCGGCTCCGCAGCGTACGCGAACGCCTCCCCCAACTCGCGATCCAATGAATCTCCACGCGCGGTGCTTGGCTGCTTGATTCGCTCACGAAGGCGTTCGCGTACGTGGGCACCACTACTCGCGAAGACCAGAGTGTCGGCAAAGTTCTGGCCGGCTACCGGGATCCGAATCTGCCGTGCGTGACGCCCACAATCGCGACACTGAAAGAGCTCCTCCCCAGTTTAGAGTATGCACAGCTTCTAACCCTGCGCGGTCAGCTCTTCAAGAATGTCAGCGGATTCTCAGACACGACTCTCAACGTCGACGCCATGGTCCTCGATGCAGCGCTCGCGTCCCTCCTGATCCACCTTGAAGACGTCGCCAATGTTGTCCAGCAGGAGCAGGCCGCAACAGGCTTCACCTCGCACTATTTGTACCGTTTCCATGAAGCTCTCGACGCGACGAACGCTGCGTTGGGATCCAACCTGTCGCTGGAAGCGTGTATTGGCTGGGGTCGACAGCTGCGCTCGGCTTGGGAAACCGAAAACTTCGCTCAGCTCGGGGAACGCTGCACTGGAAGCTCCACAGTACTTGCAGGAGCTGTCACGCAAATGCTGTCGTCGATCGCCACAATGCAGCGCACGCTTCAGAAGTTGGTCGCGATGCACGAAGCCACGCCTACTAGCGCCGCAAGCTCCGCGCCATGCCGCTACGCAGAGCATGTCACTCAGCAGAACAACGACATCGTCGTCGAGGCGCACTCGCTGGCTGGGTGCTTCTACAACTGGTACACATTGGAGCTCTGGCATACGGCATCACAAAAAAGCAACAGTTCGTCCGTGCTGACCTCAAGGCCAGCGTCAACATCATGATCATAGCGGCGGGTCGAGAAATAGACATACCAGCAGCCCCGACGGAACACGACGGCGTTTCATACCATCTTTGGAAGCAGAGTGTGTGGACGCTGGCTGAGGACTTGGACAAAAGACGAATACTGCACTTGGACGCATTGACGGAAAAGGCAAATCGAAAACCGCAGGATCGCTGCGGAAGCGCTGGGGAAGCTGCGGGTTGTCCATCGCCCTGCGTACGACGCTATCTGTTCAGCCTTCATCTCTCGCAAAGCGAATGGGGGTATCGTCGATCGCTGTACACCAGAGAGCCACCAATGGAAGCAAAAGACTTGGAATCGTAGGATCTCTCAGCTGGTATTAACGCCCAATACATTCCTATCCATACAATGCCATAACCATCGAACATCTTACACAATCCACATGCATGCACGTCAGTACGGAGATTAACATACAAATACGTCCACATACCTTCTTCGGAACACGAGGCGCCGCGTGCGCGACCATCAGCGACAGAAGCCGGTAGCATCACGCCAGCACTGCTGTGCTTACAGCATCATTCGGCACATCGTTGTCTGCGCGGGTGGCGTGCCACTGAGCCTTGGTCGTCTTAAAAGGTAGCGTCCTGCAGAGGGGCGGACGGCACGCTCGCAGCGCACTGTTCGTCCGGGGAAGGCGGGTCGAGAAGTGAGAAAGAGAAAAATCTTGAGGTTTTACCCAGCCTTTGGAGCCAATAAATCAGCCCATACTTTCTTCGAGTTGTTTGGAATCTCTCTTGTGATTGGCTTTCTTCTTTGGGAGTGCCGTTTGGGAACTCGTTTATTACTGTCACGCTGTATGAATGCAATGCTCTTGGATGAATGATTGGGGTAGGTATACTCAAGCGACCTTCTTAGTGCTTCTGAACTAGCCGAGCGCCGCCGCTACGCGGCGGTGGATTATGGTTGGATGCAGCTGTGGACCGCCCGCCTCCGCTACGCTCCGGCGGGATGATTTAGCTTTTCACACGAATTACGAAGTAGTTTAATCTAAAACGTACAGGCTTATAAAACATTTTATAAAACATGAAAAGTGCCATTTGTCCAAAATAAAGCTTGGTTCTAGTTCGTAGCGGCAAGCTACTACATCTAGCCTAGCAATGCAGCTCGACTCCTAATCAAAAATCTGCATTTACACGATGTTTCTCGTGTGCACTCCTCCGTCCGGCTCTACGAACTCTGGATACTCAATCAATGCCTTGAACTTGCTTCGGGAGGTCACGCGAGACAACGCCCCATACAATTGGCCATGCGAACAGCACGGGGAGCCAAGTACAGGCTCAAGTTTAACACCGTCCGACCTTGGGTCGTGTTAATCGTCATGGCGAATGCTGGTTGCACGGGGAACTGCTTTCGTCGTAGCCGGAAGGGGAAATCGGAGTTGTCGTCGTCGCTCACGAACATAATTCTCGAGATGAGTACTTCTTGGCCTGTTCGTTCTCCAGTCATAATTGTTGCTCTAATGATGTGGTCCTTCAAGTCGACGATTCGTAGACGCGTTCCATTGCACAGTCCAAGATCCGGGTTCAGATTTCTCATCATCATGATGGGGATGCCCTTCTTAAGCAACAGTCTGTGAGGTGGAATCCCGTTCATGTTCACCGAGTGGAGGAACTCCTGCTCGAAAAACGTTCCGTCATCATCCTCCACCGAGTCCACCGACAAATACTCCCGCGCTGTCTCCGGAAGTCGAGCTGCGACTGCCTCGTTGATTCTCCGTACCGTCTCGTTCGTAGTCGTCAAAATGGTCCGACTGGCAAAATATTCATCACTCGCAACCTCCGGATTGGCAACGTCGGCATACATTGCGTCAATGATGCGGGTCATACCCTTGGTATTGCCCCTGGAGCTATTTCCTCGTCCTCGTCGTCTTCTACAGGAGGATTCGGGATCAGCATATCAGCAGGAATCTTGATGTAGTCATTGCCAAGATCCGCACGTTTTTCGTGCCGACCCTCTCCAACGGCAAGCAAATATTCAGAGAAAGAGAGGATATTCTCGTCGCTTTCTCCTGTCCCCTCGCTCCCAATGCGCATATTCTGTGTTAACCGAACCTGCAAAAGTGTATCCACAGAGGCGATTCCTTTATACACGCGTTGATCGTTTCTGCGGGCGTGCCTCTCTTCACGACAGGAAGGATCTGGCGGAAATCTCCTGAGAGCACAAAAACCTTTCCGCCGAAAGGCTCCCTGGGGTTATCCATAATGTCCCGTAGCGTTCGGTCGACAGCCTCAAACGCGTGGCGATGCGTCATCGGAGCTTCATCCCAAATGACCAAACTGGTCTGCTGGATAAGCTTGCGCAGGTGCGATTGTTTGAAAATCGAACACATAGAATCCTTGTCCAGTTTCAGCGGAATTTTAAAAGTAGAATGCGCCGTACGCCCGCCCATGGGGAGTGGAGATGCAATTCCATTGGACGCAACAGCAAGTGCAATCTTCCCATCCAGACGCACTCTGGCCAAAACGTGTCGAAGTAGCGTAGACTTTCCCGTTCCACCAGGCTCATCAACAAAAGAAACTTTTGTGAAACTTCCCGCGTGGGTGACCTGCTCCCGTCGTTATGCGAAGCGCTGGTCGTTTTTAAACCTCATGCCCGATCCTGTAATTCAGAAGCCGGATGCATGCCTCCACAGGAGCAATATACCGAGCATCAACATAGCGCACGATTTCGTTTGGTTCTTTGCACGGGGGCCAACGGACGACTATCACCTGGAACGACCACGATCGTCATCACGGCCCTATCCAAACTTTACGCTGTTGCCCGTTCTAGCACTGTGTATCAATGCATTTGTATCAATACACAATCCAACACAAATTCAACCGACTTGGCCGAAATGAAAACGAATGTATTCGATGAGGCTATTAATAGCCAATGGCCTGTCCCTGGCGGTAGCGACGGCGACGCGCAGTCTGTCGCTGGCGGACTCGGCGGCGGTGGTGGGCCGATGGTGACCGCCACCAGGGCCATGGTAACCTGCCGCCGGTCCAACCGTGGCAGCGGCTGCTCGGCGGCGGTGCTGTGCCAGAAGCTGCACTGGCCATCACACGCCCGACACCGCCGCGATGCGCTCCTGGCGCGTGGCCTCTCGAAGGAATCCCACTCGAGGAGCTCCTCGCAGCAAACGCAGCGGAGGCACTGGTGGCCAAGGCCGTCGAGGTCGAGCGGCGCACGCGTCACCTCTGCAGAGCAGCGAGCGCAGGTAACGTTCCCACGCTCCATCGCGTTTGGTTGGGGGGGACTACTATCGACCTCTTCATTAAGTACGTTTGGTGTGGACCACCCTACTATTGGTGTGGTCCACTTTCGGGCCGCCTTCGCTCCGCTCGGCAGCGATTGGCCGAAACTCTTTTCGGCGAATGGGCGCCGCCGTCGCTGGCGCTCGGCAGCCAATGGCAGCGCCGGATCTTGTCCATCGAAACTCGGCGACGGACCGACCGACCGACAGACAAACGGACAGACAGCAAGTCTCTAGTAGCAGTCTAAGATGGCTTTAAAACAGAAGGTGGGGAATATTTCCCACGAGCTCACTATTGCCGCTGAAAAGAAGCAATTCCGGCAAGTGTCTATCAAATCGGCCTCGGATATAGCTAAAACTGACCTGTTTCGTAAATCGGGCCAGATAAAGCGGCTCTCGGGCCCCCGATTTGCCAAAACAAATGAAAGCCACAATAAACCCCGTGTCTGTCCGTCAGTCACACTTTTCAGGCTTCTGATTAGTAGAAAGAAAACCTAACACAATTAAGTACATCCCGCCGAGCGAAGCGAGGCTTTTGTATTAAGTGCTCCGGAGAACGAAGACTGCGCCAGCTGGCTTGTAGTTTTAAACTCCTTTCATTGAATGCTAGGTCTGCTTCCCGGTTCATTTGTCCATCTTAGCATTGATTCTCATTTTCTCCGCCTTCTTCCACAGTACACAATTTGCTCCCAGACTTGTTACTTCCCCACTCCCTTCCTCCCGAACTGGGCGAAGTCGCACAGCTCAACAAGGGCGTTCTGTCGGTAGCATGTCGTCCGATGGCGGTGCTCTTGGAAGGCGATTCTGATGGAGCTTTTTCCTCGTGAATACGAGGTGCGGCTTGGTCGTCCTCACCCGGTTCTTCCATAACCTGCTTCTTGAAACAGGCCGAGACGTTCCCCATGAGTCGGTACTTGGTTGATTCTGAAAATGCGGTAGATTTTTATTCACTACTAGTGATAGAAATCGACTATGGAGTCGAAAGCAATCGAAACGGTGGATTCAGTCGCCACCGCCCCCGCCATCACCGCATCCTCCATCGAAGCCTCCTCCATCGTAGCCGGAATGGCCACCTCCACCATGATGACCCCCAGCATGGTGATAACCACCCCGCCGTGGTGGTGGTGACCATTATCGTATATGGCGTACGGAGTGTAGTCCGAGCTGAAGGAGGCGCTTCCGCTGATTTCCGCGTACCGGTTCCGAGTCGATTTTGATTTTGCCTTCGAGGTGGCTCTCGCTTTCGGCTTGGACGCTGTCTGGGCTCGTGGAACCGTACCCGTAGAGCGGTCAGCTCCTTGCGTGGGCGGCATTCCAGCCCTCGGGGAGTCGGGTCTGGTGCAGAGGTCTTGGTTGGGGTGGTCTTGACCACGTCCTGCTCACTTTGTCTGCAACACCCAGAGACGTTTCCCATGGCTGTCGTCGTAGTGTAGTTGGATGGAGTAGAATGAAGCGTGAGTGTGAAGTCGCCAATTGGCAAGTGGTCTCGACGGAATTGATGTCTGGGATGGAGCCATCAAAATGTGTATCGATCGGACTAGCCTGCTTGGTAGCTACATCCTCCCCTCCATCTGTTAGAACCACCTCTTGTAGCCGCTGCGCACCTCGAAGGAGCACGAATCCTGCTGCGTCAGGACGTTCCTCCGCTCGAACTTGACGAACAGCTGGCCTGAGGGCAGGTGCTCGTAGTAGATGCCGCCAAAGTCGATGCGAACGCTACGGCCGTCTGGCTGGTCCGCCCGCCGGCGCATCTGGCGGTTGAAGCAGTCCTCCTCCGGGAGGACCCCAGCCAGCGGACGGTGCGGCAGCCGCTCATGACGCAGCCTGGCTGCGTGTAGGTCTCCAGCTGGACGACGGCGGACAGATTCGGAGGACGCTCGGCCGACTGCAGCACCAACGAGGCGTCCTCCGAGACGGTCACGGGCACGACGGTGTAGCCGAACTTGACGTGGTTGACGCAGCCGGTAGACCCATTCGGGCAGCGATCGGCGGCGTGAGGGTCCTCCACCCACTGGAAGGCGGCGGGGAGCGTCCGCCCACGCAGCTCCGAGGCCTCGCACAGCGTCCACAGCAGCAGTAGCAGCACGTACAGCATTCTACTCTCGGCTAAAAACCAGATTGGCTTAGAAACACCAAGTGCGGCAAATCACTTTCTTTCGAACTACACGGGTTCTGTCAATTTTGGAGAGAGGGGGGTCAATTCACAACTGTTGCCAAATCTTGTCGCCATGCTCTCGCTTGTTGGCTGTGCCGTTGGACCCCACGCCGCTATCAAGGAGCTTGACTGCCATAGAGGCCTTATCTCCGGCTTCCTCGGTCCACCTCCGAGCCTGTCGCTGAGTGAGACGAGCGCACTGGGGTCGACCAAACTCTTGGACTGGATCTGGGTGTCGAGCTGTTCTTGTGCCGAGCTCCGCCGACCTGGGTGGTCTCTCTGCAACTTCCCTCGGTCCGACCCAGACTACTATCACTGCCAGTTTACTAAGAGCATGAAGGTTACCATCAAACGTGGAGATCTGGAGATGGTCCAGTGGCTCTGCGTCCACTTTTGGGACTGCGAGGTGGACGAGCAGATCCTTCGGACTGCAACTGAGCAGGCCCACGTCCATCTCTTAAAGGACTTCCTTACTCTCGATCAGGAAGAGAAACGTTGTGCGGATCAGCACGAGAGGGAGTCATTGGCTGCTTCTAGAACACCCAGACGCAGACGACGTCAACACCCGCAAGGCGCCAGAGTTCACTGGGAACGACATTGTCACTGCTGCACATCACGAACGCTTTGCGGTCGTTCGATGGCTCTACACTCACAAGCGACACCCTAAGGACGAAGCAGCGATCGAGCAAGCCATCGACTCCCTTGTGTACAAGGGCGAAGTAGGGCTGGCCAAGAAACTGCTACCTAGGGAAAGTGCGTTCTGGACTACGCGTTAAAGTGCCTTTTGGACTACAGGGCAGATTATAGATGTCGGAAGGTGATCGAGTGGATGAAGGACTGCGGATATCTACGGCGGGACGATTTGTTGGTGGCTAAGGCGATTTTCCACCTCGCTAATGGCCCCAACTTGGAGTTGATGCAGCAGATTGCAGAACACTATTCTCCGTCGTCCAAGTCGTCCTGGGAGTGTTCCGAGCGTTGGGTGAGCGCCACGACAACAGCGTGTACACGAGGAGACTTGTGCATGGTTCGGTGGCTGATGGAACACCCGATGTGGGGAGTTGTGTGCAAGCAACTGAGTCCAGGACACACCAGTGTTGGCTATCTCTTTAAAGCTGCAGTTGGTCACGTGGAGGTGCTGGAGTATGTGGTCGGACGCGGCTTGGTTGAAAACGCCTATGGGTCTGGTCTCTTTGCGGCCATTGACAGAGGAAATGTGGCGTCTGTGAAGTGGCTTCTCCAGCGCTTTTCGTACGCTGAAATACTTGAACAAGACGTGTCATTAATGGACGAAGCCGCAGAGTGTGGTTCCTTGGAGGTAATGCAGTTCTTCCACTCCCTCACAACTGCGTCAACGACATCCCAATCTGCCGCAAAGCGGAGAAAAACTGAGCCTCGCATCGCAGAGTGCTGCGTAGCAGACTATGCCATCGCAGACGCGGCGAAACGCGGTGACTTCGCCATGGCGCAATGGCTAGTGGCTACTCAAAGCCACTTGTCCGAAGAACGTCTGGAGGGTGCTATTGTGGCAGCAGCTGAGAATGGTCACGTCGATATGGTGGAATGGCTTCTTGAAAACATGAGGGCGAGGTGCACGTCCAATATGGTTGCATCGATCGCTGGCCTGGGGGACTTGAGTCTTCTGAAATGGGCAGTCGACGTCGCATCGGATCTCAATCCGTCTAAGGCGATTGAAGGGGCTTTGAGTGCAGGACAGATAAGAGCAGTCTCGTGGCTGAAGTAGCGATTTCCTACGGCTGAACCCGAATGCATCTACTTGCGGGAGCGTGAATTCGACGCCATGCTTTTTCTGCATGCGCACTACTCGTCGAGTTTGGCTTCGTCTCAAGGTGTTAAGGTGTCAATATTAAGGGGCGACTGGGAAGTGCAGGAATGGCTACGAGGACGCCATCCACGGTATTCAAACTAGGGGAAAGCATTCTGCACGAATATACCTATGTTGTGGGCCTTCAGCCAAACGGCATGGCTTTACGTGGACACTGGGACAGAACAACACTAGTACAAGGCTCCTAAAAGTCACAGCGAAACTTGACATGCTCGAGGACAAGGCCCAGTATCCAGCCGTCTCTGGGAGTGAGCGTCCGGCCATCATGAGGCGGTTCGGAAAGTCCTTGGCAGGTTTATCCTTGCTCTTATAGAAGTCCATCAGACCAAAGCCGTGACCGATTTCGTGGGCGACGATCGTGAGTTGGTCGTCGTCGATGGCCTGGATCATGTTTTCGAGGTTGACTTGCTGTCCCCAATCGCTTCCCCACCCGCCTCCAAGGCCCTGCTTAGGCCACAACGAGAGGTCAAACGGTTCGCTCGTTCGGGCGCTCGTGTCCGTGCTGACCCCAGTGCTGTAGGAGCGGCAGCAACTTTGAGGGCACTGGGCGACGCCGTCCGAGTCGAGATCACTGATGTAGATTGTTCCAAGAGAGTTATCCGCCCACTCCAACAGAGAGGCGTCTTTGACAGCGAAGCCCACAACGTTGATCGTGATCTCGTCGTACGACTAGCAGTCCTAGCCGACGAGCTAGTGCTTCCAGGCCTTGAACTGATGAGCCAACATGCTCTCGAATGTGGCTGCCACGCTTTTGAAAGCATCTCCGTGCTATCTGTCATAGTTATAACTAGATGGCAACGGAAAATTGTCCGTTGCATAGATAGCTAACTTCGCGAAAATGCCACGAACTCTGCCGAGTTCGAGCTCGGGTGATCCTTAATTGGCAAGTTTAAGAATGAATTGAGCGTGCAAACGTTAATGGAAGCTACCTACAGCCCACGTAGCCCTGTGGAGTGGCGGTTTGTGGGTGATAGCGGCATGAGAACATCGAGTGTGTCTCGAAGATGAATCAGACAGCAGCCAAAATAAGTAGTGGACTCCATGACGTACTGTCACAGAAAAGACCAAAAATAATCACTTCGTATTTTTCCTCCAAGCGTCACAAGGCTTCACTAATCGCTTCTCGTCGTCGGGCAAGAGTTACTGCCTTCCGACACTACGCTTCCTCCCCAAGTGACCGTGAATACGGACACCACTCACGGATAAAGCCTTCTCTGGAGTAGGTGCTACCATATTGCAACACTATCCCAGCGAACGCAGTAATTGAGCGTGCCCTTGTTGGACACGATGTGATCCATGACCCAGTCCATGTAGGCCATCACGTTCCAGTTGTCAGTATCCGGCAAGTCTGCATTAGGACGTCCCATTGTGGTAGACCCTCTTGACTCCTGAATTTGTAGACCAACTATTTGATGGTGTCCATGCCGACGACGACGCCATGCTCATCTGAAAAGACACTAGTCCTCCGGACTCGCTGCTCACCGGGGTTAATTGGTCTCGGTAACCGCTTGGAGCTGCACTGGATGCCATAGCTGGCGCATTACTCGACGTAGAGTCCATCGCGGTCCACTGCGTTGTTGTGTCTTGTGTACCAAACCGTTGGGTCCGGCGTTTAAGTTGTGTGGAGCTACCGTTCCCGCAGTTTGAGAATTATCACTCTCGCTGTCGAGCTCGAAAGCAAACGACGTCGTGCCCAAGAAGACTGCAGCAATCACCGCAGACGTGCGTTGAAGTAGGCTTGGCACCATCTCGGAGAATGTAAGAATGACAAAGTGACTTTCCCAACACGGTAGTCATCATGACGTCCAACATTGGCGCTGAGCATTTGCTATTCGAGAATGAGTTGTCGCCGCGTGCGAGCAAGAAGATCAAGACCGAAAACGACAATGTGCACAAAGACAACAAGACCCAGCGCGAGTTCGCCAAGCATCGGACGCGCACCGTCCTGCGGCTTGTAGGCTTCATCCAGAATCACGTCCAGCGCGCCGGTTGTCACGTTCACCGAGATCTGCGACTCCTTGAGACGACTGATGACCGAGTCGAACTGCAGCAGCACGATCTGGCGCAGGTTGGCGCGGCCGAGCGGCTCGAACATCACGATGTCGTCCAAACGGTTGAGCAGCTCCGGGCGCAGCTGCTGCAAGACCATCTCGCGCTGCGCGAACGGCGCTACTCAGCTTTAGGGCACATCATTACTCACTAGCTGCTCCCCTGGAGAGGGAGTTGGAGGCTATCCACGTTAGGGCGCCACACAGTTCGATGACTGCCAAGAAGGTGATCAAGGTTCTGCTTCTGTCGAGGCATCGTCATTGTCGTGAATCGCTTCGAAGAGGAACACCAAACGTGGACCTGGAGCAATTCGTTGTTGGAGTTATTGTAGCAGGGAGCACCAAACACACACCATGTTGATCTTGGGAAAATCGTTATATGTTATTTGTGCAATATCGGTCGAAGCCACGGTGGTCTCCAAAAGAAAGAAGGACCACATTCATTTCTGCTCCGACGGTTGCAACGGAACTATCTCCAGCACCCCTTCTCCAACGGCTTGTTCTTGATGAGCAGAGACGACCCGTAAACCCCCTTGGGAAGACGCGTGAGCGGGTACACGACAGTATTCTGTTGAATTAGCGTGCACGGATCTGTCACGGATGAGCAACCTAATTGGCTTCCATCTCCAAGTATAATGCCTGCCTTCTTCCTACCAGTGTCGTACGTGACGCCATCCAGATCAAGAGTCAAGTTTCCATTTCCCATCAAGCTCAGATTTGCAGTCGTCACTTGGTTGCCAAAGTGGCTCTTGAACCCACAGATGCTGTCTCCGCAGTACCCGGGGTGGCACAGCTCGGCGTCGTCCATAATCACTGAGTTCTTCACCTCACCACGCAGCACTACATTTCTCCCTACGATCACGTCTCCGCGGATGTACGCTCCACTCCGCAGCGTAGTCCTGGCTCCAATAATCGCCGGTCCTTTGATTACCACGTCTGGCTCAATGCGAGCTTGTTTGCCAATGTAGATCGATCCTCCCGTCAAGTCAAACGTTCCTCCCATCACAACTGCCTCCGGAAGCACAATTAGCCTCTTCTTCAGCACAGGCTCTTCGTCCTCTTCTTCTACTGACGATCTAGACCACCCGTAGCTGGGTTTCCTCGTTCCGTTGCTCTCTGTCGACGGTCGTCTACCCGTAATTGGCTTCCCTCCCTCCTCCAGATTCACCACTTTCTGCGGCGCAAAAGTCTCAGCTCTGACTCCTGGGTAGATGACGATCTCTGCCGTCTCGCTGGGGTCGATCCACTCTGGCAGGTGCCAGCGAGACCTGAGCTGCAGTGACCTGCGGCGTCTCGGACTCAAGTCTTCGTCGCTCGAGTCGGACTCTTCGTCCACACCGCGACCGTCACTGTCCGACCTCGTGGAGCTCTGCAGCGTCGTGATCTGCGCTTGGTCGCTTGGCAGATTGTCCTGGAAGAACTGGGTCAGGTACGGGCGGATCCTGTCCAGCACCGCCAGAACGCTGCTGCAGTTGTCGAAGAGCCGTGCGTGGTCAAAGTCTTGGAGACGACCGGGACTGAAATACGATTGCAATTGAAGGGACTGGGGGACTAGATTGTCCGCCAGTGTCTTGAGCTTTTGAACGTCTGTTTTGGCCTTGGTGGAGACTTTGGTGGGCGAAGAATTCTGGGAAGATTGTACAGTGCTTTTCTGTGGGGAAGGAGAGCGCTTGAGGTAGGACGGAGCGGGTCTCAAGTAGAGATGGACCAGGAGCGTCGTTAGCGCCGACGTGGTGGCGCAGCAGAGCAGCAAAGCCGCTGTCAGCGACGGAGGAAGCGAGCCCGACGCCATTGATGCTGCCGATCTTGAAGCGGAAATGGATCGCAAATCATGCAAAGTATAATAATTTTAAATTAATTTATATACCGTTTTGTAGGGGGACGATTTCATTTTCCGAAGGGAAGCTCCAAGATGGATTCGGTACGTGCCAAGCATGCGGCCGAGCTGGAGGCCAAGCGCAAGAAGCTGGAGGAGATCCGCAAGCGCAAGGCGGCGATCAGGTGTGTATTTGTCTGCTGCATCTGTACCTGCCTCTCCTGCCTCCCAACTCGTTCTAGAGCCGTCGGGATCTCAATCTCTATCAAACCTCCCTAATCTTACTTTGACTATGCGCTTTGTAGAGCTGCGGAGGAGAGCGCCGCCCCCGACAGCGTGAACCAGGCCATCGGCCAGCAGGAGAGCAAGTTCGACGACTTTATCCAGAACATTCTCAAGAGCAACGCCGACGCGGAGCAGCAGGAGCCAGAGCCCAAGCCGGAGGAGCCCAAGACCAACAGTCTGTCGCTGGCTGAGAAGCTAGCGGCGCTATCCACCGTCTCCAGCGTGGCCGAGATGCACATCCAGCCCACTCTGGTGGAGACCTACACGAAGCACACGCAGACGGACATTACGCTCGAGGATGAGATCGTGCTGAAGGAGGATGGGGCGACAGACATGGAGGTGGACGACGGAGCTCAGTCTCCGCATAAGCAGGGCAGTGTGGACGGATCTACGGGGCCAGGATCGCCTCGCAGAACGTTGACGGTAGACACAGAGATGCCGACCAAGGAGAACGCTGCTACCTTGACGGGGAGGAGAAGGACTCGATCATGCAGTCGGAAGCCATGGAGGCGTTCTTGAACAAGGCCTCCAAGGTGATCGAACGAGCACTGAACACATCCAGCAAGTACGACATCATGATTGATTACGGCGCCGATATCGAGCAGGAGAGTGCGGTGGAAGAGACCACAGAGTCGCTGAAGCAGCAGTTCGTATTTGCGGACGACAAGTGGTCCAAGCACCGCGCAGTGACAGACGTGGATGTGTCGCCGTTCTACCCGGAGTTAATGCTCGTGTCGTACACAGCGCGGAACTTTTGGAGGAGGAAGACAAGGACATGGGCATGTCGGACCAGCAGTGGGATACGATGGGGAATTCTGCGACCACTGCTCTGACAGACGTGGCGGCAATCACGGAGGGCGTGGTTCTTTTGTGGTCTACTGCGCTCCCTGGACGACCAGAGTATCGATTTACTTGTCACTCTCAAGTGACCAGTGCATGCTTCAACCCGTTTGACCGTCATATTATCATTGGTGGTACGTACTCGGGCCAAATTGTGATCTGGGACACTCGTGCGAAGAGCGCTCCCGTTCAGAAAACTGCGCTGTCGGCTTTTAGCCACACGCACCCGATCTACACCATGGCTGTCGTCGGCACAAAGACGTCATACAAGTAAGGCGTCGATATTGTTTTGTTGCCTGCAGGAATTCTTTTTATACTAACCATGCGTCATGGTTGTGTGTGCCAGCTTGATCTCCGCGAGTACTGATGGCCGAGTGTGCGTATGGGACACTGACCAACTGCAACAACCCGTGGACATGTTGGATCTACGCATCGCTCTTTCGATTGTCTCCAACTACACGTCGGTCAATACTTCGGACAAGAAGATGGAAGCATCAGTGACGTCGTTTGCAGTCTTCCGCAAGGAAAATAAGGAACTGTATATCGGTACGGAGGCTGGTAAGGTGTACTTCACAAAGCTTGACCAGCAGAAGAGCAAGGTCGGTGCCTCCGATGATGCAAACAACATGGATGCTGAGAAAAAGAGCAAAAGCGGCATCCTTGGGAGTACAACAGCGGACCTTGTGCGCGAGGTTGTCGTCGACCCAGTCTCGAAAGATGGCTCTCATTTTGGCCCAGTCACCGCTATGCACTTCAACCCGCTGCTGCCTGTGCACCGCGACGGTCTGCTGCTAACGTGCTCGTTGGACTCGACAGTTAAGCTGTGGAGTACCGAGCACCCAGAATCCCCAGTCCTGTCGTTCGAGCCTTCAAGCGAGTACATTTGCGATGTGAGATGGTCATCTGTTCACCCCGCGCTCTTCGCGGTTGCTGACGGCAGCGGCACAGTCAGTATTTGGAACATCCTGAAGGACGCCGAGGTGCCCGCAGTAACGGAGAAGGTTGGCGCGAAGGCTCTGAACAAGGTTCGATGGAGTGCGGATGGGAAAAGTGTCATTACCGGCGACGCCGACGGTAAGTCGCACATCTTCGAGGTTCCCTCCGACGTAAGTCCTGTATTGCTCTGTATGGGTTTCAAATTTTTGTTGTTGTTTTTCTGACATTGTTTTGTTGTGTAGATTGCAATGCCTCAGCCAGACGACCTATCGCTTCTGGAAGGGAAGGTAGCCACCTCCATTGCGGCAAACGCACTCGCGAAGGCTTAAAACGACTTGGTCTTTCGTAGTGGAGCTCCACCGCTTCGTTTAGAGAGGAGTGGGGTGATTCAAGTTTTCATGACGTGTCCTTGTTGTTTACTTGAATATTGGTACACTTCCAAAGTAGATGCTAAATTACGACGCAGTCAACAAATACTTACGAGAGAAGCTCCAAAGGAAACACTTGCGAGCTGTTGTACTTGCGGCACCATCGTTCGAAGGCCTCTCGAACGGGGGCTAGCTGCAACGCACGAATGTGCACACCACTGATTAGAGACCAAAGAAACCTACTACGTTGGAACGAACGTACCAAGCGCCGCTCACGAACGAAAACTCGAACAGAGTATTCCTCAAACTTCTGTGGGCTGAACATTTCGTACGCGGTCGCTGGTAGCCGGAAGCACCTGTTGGTTGCAGTCGCGTTCTTCGAGTAGAAGCGAATGTACTGCAGCGGGTCTTCCTTTCCTTTGCCGTAGTGGATGCGCATGAACTCCAAAATGACTCCCTCTTTGTCGTTGATCAGCGATCGACTTGTTGAACACCGCAGCACTTCATTCAGCAACATGTTTTCGGTTTTCTGCTGCGAGTGGCCAGTGACAGCCGTCTTGCCGACGAAATGGTAGTACGGCTTGGAGTAAATGCGACTGAGCATCGACCTCGCTTCCTCCAATTCAGGGCCATCGCTTTCTTGAATTTTCAGCAGCACACGATCATCCAGGTGCTGATACGCTTCCATTGAGCTGACAATTTCAGAAATGCGCTTCCCTTTGATAGTCAAGTGATCGTGCGCAGCGAGAAGCAGATCGCAGATCATGAAGTCAATGGCACGAACTCCTTTGTGCTGATACACTGACTGGTGCAGTTCGTATCGTGTGCGGAAAGCTTGCATGATCTGTCCTGCCAGCTTCTCTGGAAAGCAAATGACCATTTTCTCCTCGACATCCTCGCGGTCAACGAGCACTCGAGCGTTGCGGATGAGTAGATCTGTATCGCAGGACATCTTTGCCCCCGTGTGGAGCGAGTCTCGCATGAAGTAGTCCAGCTTATCGACGTCAAAGCCACTGGCCGCGTTGTTTACGATGTTGTACAGGAACTGCTGGTTGCAAGATGGTCGGCCTCGCAAAGTGCCACTAGACCCGTCCAACGGCCTCCCCAGAATGAGCTCCTTAATGAACACTACGTCTTGCTCGGCCAGTCCGAACTCTGTGACGTCAATGTGGTTCTCCTTCAGCAAGAAGTCCAACATGTCGACAGATCCCTGCTCGTGCGTCCACTTGTAGTGCTCACTGACGAGTTTCTCCCTCTTCATGAGCTCCAGGAACACTCCATCAAACACGTGGCTGAACGGCCCGTGCCCCAAGTCATGACACAGCCCCGCAATCTTGACGCACAGCACGTCTTCCTCTGTAATCGGCAGCCACGGCTGATGGATCCGGATGCTGTCCAACATCTTCTCGGCCAAGTACGCGACACCCAAACAGTGCTCGAAACGCGAGTGTGTCGCTCCAACGTAGACAAAGTTCGCCGCTCCAAGCTGGTGCAAGTTCCGCAGCCGCTGAAACTAGAAACACGTCGACATCAATCAGTCTAAACAGCCTCATCTCCTACAGGTATCGAGTCTTTCTCCTCCTACCTGGAGCGTGTCAATGATCCGCATACAAAGCGGTTCGAACGTCATGAGGCCGTGCACGCTGTCCTTGATCTGCGTCCAAACGTATTAGCAAAATGTAACAGCATGTCCCCTGCTCTAGTAGCTGCCCACCTCCTTGCGCACGTTGAGCATCTGCGTCACTCTCTGCGTCTCCTGGACCCTCTCGCTGTCTGTGAGCATTGAATTGCTGAGAGCGTCGCCCCCGCATCCTCTTGCGACGACATCAAGTCGGCGTCTGTCACGGTACCGTCCGAGTCGAAGCCGTCGGTCGCGTGCTTGCGTCTGGCCACCGCAGGCGCCTCGTCATCCACCGGCAGCTTCTGGCGCTTGCTGGGCGGCTGCCGCTGCCTGGAGAAGGCCGTCCAGAGCGTGTCCTGGCGCTTGGCGCTCATGCCTGTGAACGTTGCTGTGTCCTCGACACCGCAGAATGCGGAATGCTTCTGTCTCCGAAACGGCAACCGACAGACTATACAAAGCGCAAGTGTAAGCCAAATGTTTCCTTTCGTACTTAAGATGAGAGATTGACAATCACTCTGGCAACTTCAACTACACTGTTGCTGTCTTTCAGATCAAGCGCATTGTGCGGCAATGGTTGGGGACGCGTTCTTGTGCTGCACCCGTACTTTGGTGTCACCTGCCCCAGCAGTTCATCGCCCAAGACAACACAATCAAGCACCGAATGCAGATTTTGACGTGTACTCCGGACCCCGCGAAAATATTGCTCCGTGAGCAGATTCGACGGCCGTGCAACCCGCATGGATCAATCCCACTACTTCTGCCCGAACGGGTGCAATTTAGTCGGCACTATTTGCTTTGGCAACAGCAAGGTTCGCTACCATTTGCTGTAATGCCGCGATTTGCTGCTTGAGCTGCTTGATTTCGAGCGCTTGCTGATCAAGTTGGTCCTTCATGTCGTCTTTCACATCTGTCGAGTGTTGAATGGTGGTTGCAGTGGAATCTGCTGTGTTTGAATTTGGCTTTCGCTTCCAGACAGAATGACCTCGCCATAGTCGCTGCATACAAACACTCGCCCTGTTAATACAAGCAATTCGCTGAAAGACAATGGGAGCGCACCTGAACGCGAACGACATTCTTTTCAGCTTTGGTAGTCGCAGAAGGGTCATCGCGAACTTGGTTATTCCAGAGGAAATCGATTGCCGTGTCTTGGACCGCACAAACTTGCTGGAGTTGCTTAACATCGCGAGAACAACGAAGAACAGCGTTTAAATGCGGGCACCATCTAGCACACTCCACGTTAGAGCTGCCATGCGGGAGTTTCCAATTACCCTGCAAGACTGCTTGGCGCTCCTGTAAAACCTTTCTCCAAGTGTGTTGAATCCTGCGCGCAGCGGTACAAAGCTTCTTGAAACGAACAATTCGCGTCCGAACGATGAACCCGCGAACATGACGTTGAATGCTTTGAGCACTACCGCTCTGAATGCGCTCCTGCGAGGTGAATCGTCTGGTAGCGCCCCAGAGTAAATTTGTAGAGCAATGCTGAAAACAATATTCCTTTTCGCGACGTTGCTTGGCCAACAGAACCCGTTGGCGTAATCGATTTTCACGTTGTAGTCGTCGGACCCATCGTTGCAACTTTTTAACGGAGGCGTCGCGAACCATTTTCTCGCGCTTGATCCATACCTACGGCAAAACAAAAGAGGTGAGGTGGCTGAACAAACACTAGGTCAATGTTTAGACGCTACCTTCATGTACTTGCGCATGGTGGCGACTTGGTCAGTGAGAATTTTACTTTCTTCCCAAGTGCGTCGTTAACAGCAGCACCCCGCGACTCCGTGGAAATCATTTGGGGCTCAAGCTCCGCCGTCTCCAAAGGCTTCATCTCACTAAGGTTGGAGATCTCGCAGACTGGCATTTCTCGAGATGATGGCGGGTCAGGCAAACGTAGTTCTGACACTGTGAGAGCACCATCACGAGTGCCACCTTGCAGAGGAGCGTCGATGTGAGCCCTTTCCTCTGCCCAATGTACTCTGCTCGATTTCATGTGATTGGTAGGTAATAGAGCACCATTACCCTGAGCGAATTCTGGCTTGCGATCATCCTGAATTTGTTTCCACATCTCCATTTTCTGGGCGTGCGAGAACGGCGTGCTGGGGTCTGCATCATCAAATCCATTTAGTTGCGCCTGGTTGCGGATAGGAAGTAAATGATCGACTGGGGCTGGCGGAGGCGGCAGAAACGTCTGCTCTCCTCCATTTACACCAGCAGTTGCATTACCGGCGACGAGAAATTCAGTCAGGACTGCTTCTCGCCCTTCGGAAACTGCGCACGTGATAGTCGTCAATACAGGGGAGATACTGCAAACTCTTCTCGCCTTCGGCTTGAAATTGTGAGACCCCATCGCTACTGAGTGGCAAACAAGGGAAAAACGCAGCAGTTAACCTCTCCAGTTGGCCACCCCTGCTCCTGACGTGTTGGATGACTGGGTTCTCGTCAAAAACGAAAAATTCTAACAAAGGCGACTGCAAACCGAGACTAGCGATGCCGCACAACTTCGCTCAGGGCGACAATTAGATGTCATTTTAACGATTTGACGGACTCGAGAAGAATAACGCACCGTGTCCACTTGATTTCTGGCAATAGAGAGTCTCCGGAGCTGTGGCGGGAGAAACGTCTTGGACTGTGACGAAGAGAATGCACCCAGCATGTTATCCGACAAGTCTAGAGTCTGCTCCAGAAAGAGACTCGTTAGTCTTCTTAAGTAGGCCGTACGAATGTTTTCGGGGATACCTCCAGAACTTTCAGGCCTGCCAGTGACGGCCATTTGCCTATCCGGTTGTACGACGCGTCCACCACTCGCAGCTCTGGGAGCAACTGCAGGGAGTCGATAGTGGTCAAACTGTTTTCCGCAACTTTTAGCTCCCTCAGCGTCGGCACGAGCGCCAGCAAGTCGATGGACACGACGCAGTTCCGAGACAAGTCCAGAATCTGCAGATGTCGAAGGGCTTGGATGCCGTTCACACTCTCGATCTGGTTGCTTGATAGATCCAACTGCAGCAATTGAAATGTTTTAGCAAGAGCTTAGGAACATGGATACACGTACGACAGACCTGGCAAACGTGCTCGAACACGCCGACATGATCGATGATGCGCAAGCGGTTGAGCGACAGGTCGAGAGCGTACTCGACGCCATCCCCGAGCTCGATCTCGTGCCGGATGTCGCTCGGAATCTGCTCGAGCTGCACGATCCGCTGGTCAGCCAAGTCGAAGCTGTCCATCACGGCTCTTCGCAGACTTTTGAAAATGATTGCACCATTGTTTGAATCGCCAAAATGGCGCCATCCGCTGGCGAGGACGTGACGTCTGCCGTGGAGGTGCGCAGCGTGGGCGAGCTGCAGGCGCAGCTGCGCTCTCTGTCGTACGCCGAGGTGCGTCCCTCTCCTACGGTCTACCCCTCTGATCTCCTGTGGTGACCTTCGTGTTCATGTGCAGCCTGTAGGCATCGAGAGTGTTCCTCTCGTCAGAAGGCTATTGAATGACTTTTAGCAGCCGACACAGCGCGCGATAAGGCTGAGAAGGCGCTGGATAAGGCGCAGAGAGATGCTTTAGAGCTCTCGCAAGTGCTGCTGCCGCTGCGCAAGGAGAACGCGCAGCTCACGCGCGAGAACAACAATGTATTGCTTTTTAAGGGTAACTTGTTTTACTGGAACTAACTTATTACTTTTGTTGTAGCTGCACCTGGAGATAATTCACCAAGAAGAAGCAGTGACGGAGAGAGAGAAGGCCTGCGAACTACAGCTGGAAGGGCTACGAGATGACCTCAAGAAGCTGCAGTTCCTCAATGGGCAGAAGACCCAACAGATTGCCAAGAAAGTCAGTGTACAAGGTGGGCAAAGATTGCAATCGGGAACGCTAAAACAGTTTCTGCCTATTTGCAGGAGCAAGAGGTGGTCAAGCTGCAGGCGCAACTGGAGCGTGTGCTGGCGACAGGAGTTGGTAACTTAGAGATGGTGCAAGGATTTGGGTCAGCGTCTATTGAGATGCGAGGCTCTGACGTATCCCAGTCGCTACGGAGACTGTCGATGGATAGCCAACAGGCGAGGAAGGTGCAGCAGGAACGAGACGGCAAGCAGGCGCAGGTGGCCAAGGACTTGCAAGAACAACTTGCGGAATTGACAAAGGAGAACGCCAAACTGAAAGCACAATGCGAACAGTTTACTGATAAACTTTCGACACGCGAGCAGGAAATCAGCAGACTGTCCAAGTTGTCAATACAGGTGGTGAACAACGAAGACACTTCCGCTCGAAAGCTGCAGGATCTGGAGGAGCGGTACCAGACTAAATCGAAACAGGAGGCTACAGAGTTGCAAGTCGAACAGCTAAGCACGCAAGTGGACTTACTCAACGATCAGGTGGCAAAGTACGAAAGTCGGTTGAAAGAAGCAACGGAACAAATCCAGCGCAACAGTGGTCTGGCGGAGAAGCTGCAGTACGTTTGGGTTTGCTGTCGAGAAAAATACTTTGCAACTTACTAATTTCTGGTGGAATACTTTTCCAGGCAGGCTGAACTGGCTCGCGAACACTTTACAAAGGAGTTGAACGTGATGCAGGCAAAGTATCACATTTTGGAGGAGGAACACGCGCGATGTAGTTCGTCTCAACAAGACCCAGGCAGCCCGTTGGCAACCCGCCAGCTATCTACTGACATCCTGGAAGGCCAGGCCGAAGAGGACGAGACATCTAGTCCAGCATCACTTGAAGAGCAGATCCAAACTTTGACAGCCCACAAGGACCGCCTGGAAGATGCTCTCCGTGCCATGCAATATGACAAGATCTCTTACACAAATGCTTTGTCGAACGCCAATTCTCACAACCGGGTACTAACCAGCGATTTGGCCCGGGCAGAGGCAAAGTCGAAGGAACTTACTCTTGAAAAGGCGAAGCTGGAGCAGTCCCTGACGGACGCACGGGCATCATTAAACTCGCACACACGAGAGCTTGACGTGCTACGTGAATCTCTCAAGCTGAACGAAGAAAGCCATGGGCTGGATCAGGAGAAGAATGCCTCCACTGCATCGTGAGCTGCGTTCTATGGACAAGATGCTATCTCAGCGAGACGATGAGTGCCGATCGTTAAATCATGCGCTGCTCGTTCAAAAGTCAGAGGTCGAACGTCTGAATAAGGAACTCGACAGATTGAAGGCGGCCATAAATGATGAAGCAAATGGTGGCGAAGATGGGCAACATCAAAAGAAGGCGCTGTTCGCACAGGAAATGAAATGGCTTGAAGAAGAAAGGCATGATCTTCGGCGAGAAAAGGAAGGCCTTGTTGTTCAAATTATGGCCCTTGAAGAAAACCTGCAGAAAGCGAAATCATCCCTGCAAGAAGCGGAAAGGAACAGGAAAAGCTCTCGGAGAAGCTTGACGTGACGTCCAAGGTGCAAGCGAACCTTGAGAACATGCTTGAAACGAAGAAGCGCGAGTGTACTGACCTCCAGAAACAGCTCGTTGGGGCCAAGACGCAGATACGTGAGCTCACGGATAAGGAAAACCAAACAATGGCGCTGTTGGGACGATCTGAAGAGACCGAAAATGAGAAGCTCGTTTTGCAAAACGAGGCTCTGGCTTTAAAGCGCCACGTAGAAGAATTGCGTGACCAAAACGCTAGTCTGAAAATCCGTGTGGAAAACGATGAACTTCACGTGAAGCGGTTATCAGACCAACTCCAAAAATTGCAGACGGAATCTACAGTTGCGACGCAAAAGTGCTTGGCACTGGAAAAAGAGAAAGCGGAGTTACAAAACAATTACGATAGCGCTCTGATGGAGCTTCGCAACGCTCGTCAAACTTGGAACCACTATCAGAACGAGTTTGAAAAGCTATCGAACGAAGTTCAAGCACAGCAGCAATCGCTCTCCTCAGGCCAGGACGCTCTTCAATCGAGTCAAAGCTCTGTGAGTGACTTGAGAAACCAGGTCCGACAACTGCAGAGTGAGTTGCGGCTGAGACAGAATAGTGCAAGTCAGCTAGAGACGCGACTGGAGCAGGAGAAAACCAGTCACAAAAGCGCCCAAACTCAGCTAGTTTTGCTTCAGGATGAGCTTTTGCAGACGAAGGAAACGAACCGAGCTCGAGAAATTGCGTTGAAGCAGCTCCGGGTGGAAATTCAGTCCAAAGACCGCGCGTTAACTGAGAAAACGGAGGCGGTGGAGAACTTCAAGCTGCTTATTGAGCAAATGGAATCATCACGGGACCAAATGGTTTTCCAGACAAAGCAGCGGCAGCAACAAATTCAACGACACCAGCAAGAAATGGACGACTTGAATGCGAAGGTCAGCTCGTTAGAGACCGAGATTTCAGCCAAGAACAACGAAATCTCGTCACTGAAAAACTCACACGAACGCTGGATAGCGAAAAAGATGCGGTGAGCGACCAGTTGGATATATTGACGGAAAAATACCATGAACTTGAAAAGCAGAGCAACGAGATGAGGAAGGCCATGCAGTCCAAGTCGTCCGATACGGTGGGAATGCAGGAGCAAGTGGGGAACCTGGTCAACAAGTTGAATGATACGGAAGACAAACTGAGCAAGATGCAGTCTCATTGCTCACGATTAGAGAGCGAGGTGGACCGCCTCGAGCATTTGAAGGGCATGCACACCGCCGAACTGGCAGCTCTGGCGCAGGACCTGGAGAATATGACCATTGAAAACCAGGCAATTAGTGAGGAATGCTCCCGCTTGCAGTTTGCCGAGCAATCACGTTCACAGTCTGCGAGGAACCTGAAGCAGACTACGCGAGAAATCGAGCGGGAACGCGACACTCTACAGATCGAGCTGGAAGACTTGCGCCACACCTATCGATCGTTGATTCAGGAACATGAGGGAATGCAGAAAGCTCGCACGGAGATCTCTGCACTACAAGAAGAACTTACGATGGTAAACGAGTCGTTGAGAAAGCAGGTGGCAACCCTCGACAACCAAGTGCAGGTGTTGAAAGACAAAAACGCAACTTTGACGACAGAGGCGACAACGTATCGCGACCAAGTCAGCTTTCTCACCGAGAAGTTGCAGGCAAGTGAAGAGAAGCAGGAAGAACTTCACACACGAATGCAGCAACTTGCGGAAGAGTTGAATGCTCAGAAGGAGGTTTCCACCGAGATCTCTGCTCAGCGTTACGGAGCTCAGGCTGAAAACGCTGCAGTCTCGCAGCGGATTGTGCATTTAGAGGCGAAGTTAAGTAACTGCAAGTATGAGCTCAAGTCACTACAGGACAAGTTGCGCGCCGAGCAGTCCCAACGCAGGAGCCTGGAAGAGGTTGCGTCCACCCTTCGGCAAAAGGTCGCAACTAACGAGAACTTGATAGCACACCTCGAAGAGCAACGAAACGCGATGGCCCAAGAGATCCAAACGTCTCAGCAGAGGCAGATTCCGGTATCCACACCTGTGATGAACATGGCAGAGCTGAACCACAGTCCATCATCAGCCGACCACGCATTGAATGCATCCGCAAAGCGCAACATCTCACCAGTATCTGGTCCATCGCATTCACCGTCGGATGTGGCCTCTGGCACACCGGAATCCATGGGCAAATCGTCGAACAGTACGTCTTCGTACCTCCCTCTGCACGCATTAGAAGAAGCGCAAATAAAATGCCAAGAATTGGAGGACCGACTGGCCCAACAAGATGACACGATCAAGGTATGGTCAAATGCTCTAGAGAAGGTGTGTGTATGCTACTGACATTTGTGATGATTTTGTGCGATTGCCTTCAGCAATTAGAGAGGTCTCGAAGTAAATTCAAGCGGTTCGCAGCGAAGTACGAGCGAGAAATCGAGCAGGTACGCTTTGCCGTTGCACCACGAATTATCGGGGCGATCTGGTGAATCTTTTCTTTTGTCTTCTGCAGCGTGACAAGAAGATTGAGGAGCTGCAAAGCTCCCACGCGTCATCTTTCGTGTCTCCAGATGCTCGGTCATCGCGGTCAGGTCATTCTCGCTCATCGTCTTCTTCATCTAGTCGATCTAGCAGGAGGCAACCTGCTACTGCTAACCCCACCAACGTTCCTATTTCGTCTTAGACGCCTCCAAGTTCGAGTTCGGTAATTTCATCATGATATCGAATATTGTTGTGTCAGTACGTCCTTCTTTTTTTCTGCTAGACTTGCTTGAAGGATCAAGAGGGCTCTGGACGCGGTTCGAACTCTGAATATCGTTGAATCAAGCCATGTTATGCGGTGTAAGCTTTGGATTGTGTTCCCACATGGTGAGGGCGGTGACTGTAAAAATACGGGATATGATGACTGCGAGAAGGGGGACCTCGGCAAAAATATTAAAACGCAGGACTTGAAGGACGTCAAGCGACAGCGTGGAAATACTTGTTGTCATCCTTATTTTGGCT
>JAAVTG010000932.1:0-25535 GCA_011947345.1 Phytophthora quininea | reverse complement strand
AAGACCAGAAGACGCGACCACGGCTCCTGCTGGTTGCTGACAGCTGCGTCTGGGGAATGCATGGTGAGAGCTGTCACGTCGGATGACGCCGACGATGGCTGGCGAGGGCGGCGAGGGCGGGTCGACGCCATTGGCAGTTCTGTCTTCAAGGCCTTCGGATGTTAGTCGTGGACGAGGAAGAGTGTGTCGCATCTCCACCACCCAGCACGCCCACAACCAGACTGTACATGATGATCGCTACCGTGCATCGGCACACCTGCTCACTCACTGCAGCACTGCGGTGCTCTACTTGATCCAAGAGCATCGTCAAAAAGCTGCTGCGGCCGAAAAGCAGCGCTTGCAGCCAGAGCGCGCTTCTCAAGCTCGTTGGGCACCATGCTGTTCACTAGTGTTTCCAGTTGCGTCTGGACAGTAGCAACGCGGGCACTAGGCTCCGCTTGAACGCTTCTCGTTTCTGCGGCATCAGAGACGTCGTGTCTCGTAGCATTAGGAGGGCTTGCAGCTGTCCCAACGTCCGTTTGGTCAACCGGGAAGAGGCTACTTCCACATGTTGCGTTCGGCTGTAGTCGCGGCATCGTGGCGAGGATGCTGACGCCAATAGCGATCCGGGCAGCACTCGGTGCAGACTGGAGAAGCTCCAGGCTGCACACTAGACGATTTGCGAGTTCTTGTACATGAAACAGCAATTAAGGGAGTAGGAGGAGGATTTAAGAGCTTGCATGATTCTTCTGTACTAACACTAATGTGGCATACGTTTGGGCGGGCAATAGATACGTGCTTTGCGCACAAGAGTCAACTCTCCATGGCGGCATCGGGGGAATTGTTCCTCCACATTGCTCGCATAAAGACGTCGGTGATCCAAGGAGTTTCTATCTACAAGTCCGCGAAACACTGGGAGCAATGTATGCTCCATGCGCTGGGTATGCTGTTTGTCGGTGCATCGGAGCCTTCCAGTTACGTGTTTCCGCTGGTTCCCCATGCTGCCGTATCAGATTTACCAGGCGAAAAACCTACAGTCAAGACGAAGCAATAGTCTACTGGGAGAGCCTCGAGGAGAAAGCTGAAGTAAGGAGCGGGCCACCAACCAAGCGCGTGAGAGGAAGACCAAATGTATCCAAGTATATCAACGACGTAATTGCCACGGTCTCCGAGCGCCTAGCACGAGATTCTGCCCCGCTGCCGACGAAGCTGACCGCTGGTCTAAGTAGTCACTCCTTGCGCCGCGGCTCCGCAGCGTACGCGAACGCCTCCCCCAACTCGCGATCCAATGAATCTCCACGCGCGGTGCTTGGCTGCTTGATTCGCTCACGAAGGCGTTCGCGTACGTGGGCACCACTACTCGCGAAGACCAGAGTGTCGGCAAAGTTCTGGCCGGCTACCGGGATCCGAATCTGCCGTGCGTGACGCCCACAATCGCGACACTGAAAGAGCTCCTCCCCAGTTTAGAGTATGCACAGCTTCTAACCCTGCGCGGTCAGCTCTTCAAGAATGTCAGCGGATTCTCAGACACGACTCTCAACGTCGACGCCATGGTCCTCGATGCAGCGCTCGCGTCCCTCCTGATCCACCTTGAAGACGTCGCCAATGTTGTCCAGCAGGAGCAGGCCGCAACAGGCTTCACCTCGCACTATTTGTACCGTTTCCATGAAGCTCTCGACGCGACGAACGCTGCGTTGGGATCCAACCTGTCGCTGGAAGCGTGTATTGGCTGGGGTCGACAGCTGCGCTCGGCTTGGGAAACCGAAAACTTCGCTCAGCTCGGGGAACGCTGCACTGGAAGCTCCACAGTACTTGCAGGAGCTGTCACGCAAATGCTGTCGTCGATCGCCACAATGCAGCGCACGCTTCAGAAGTTGGTCGCGATGCACGAAGCCACGCCTACTAGCGCCGCAAGCTCCGCGCCATGCCGCTACGCAGAGCATGTCACTCAGCAGAACAACGACATCGTCGTCGAGGCGCACTCGCTGGCTGGGTGCTTCTACAACTGGTACACATTGGAGCTCTGGCATACGGCATCACAAAAGCAACAGTTCGTCCGTGCTGACCTCAAGGCCAGCGTCAACATCATGATCATAGCGGCGGGTCGAGAAATAGACATACCAGCAGCCCCGACGGAACACGACGGCGTTTCATACCATCTTTGGAAGCAGAGTGTGGACGCTGGCTGAGGACTTGGACAAAAGACGAATACTGCACTTGGACGCATTGACGGAAAAGGCAAATCGAAAACCGCAGGATCGCTGCGGAAGCGCTGGGGAAGCTGCGGGTTGTCCATCGCCCTGCGTACGACGCTATCTGTTCAGCCTTCATCTCTCGCAAAGCGAATGGGGGTATCGTCGATCGCTGTACACCAGAGAGCCACCAATGGAAGCAAAAAGACTTGGAATCGTAGGATCTCTCAGCTGGTATTAACGCCCAATACATTCCTATCCATACAATGCCATAACCATCGAACATCTTACACAATCCACATGCATGCACGTCAGTACGGAGATTAACATACAAATACGTCCACATACCTTCTTCGGAACACGAGGCGCCGCGTGCGCGACCATCAGCGACAGAAGCCGGTAGCATCACGCCAGCACTGCTGTGCTTACAGCATCATTCGGCACATCGTTGTCTGCGCGGGTGGCGTGCCACTGAGCCTTGGTCGTCTTAAAAGGTAGCGTCCTGCAGAGGGGCGGACGGCACGCTCGCAGCGCACTGTTCGTCCGGGGAAGGCGGGTCGAGAAGTGAGAAAGAGAAAAATCTTGAGGTTTTACCCAGCCTTTGGAGCCAATAAATCAGCCCATACTTTCTTCGAGTTGTTTGGAATCTCTCTTGTGATTGGCTTTCTTCTTTGGGAGTGCCGTTTGGGAACTCGTTTATTACTGTCACGCTGTATGAATGCAATGCTCTTGGATGAATGATTGGGGTAGGTATACTCAAGCGACCTTCTTAGTGCTTCTGAACTAGCCGAGCGCCGCCGCTACGCGGCGGTGGATTATGGTTGGATGCAGCTGTGGACCCCCGCCTCCGCTACGCTCCGGCGGGATGATTTAGCTTTTCACACGAATTACGAAGTAGTTTAATCTAAAACGTACAGGCTTATAAAACATTTTATAAAACATGAAAAGTGCCATTTGTCCAAAATAAAGCTTGGTTCTAGTTCGTAGCGGCAAGCTACTACATCTAGCCTAGCAATGCAGCTCGACTCCTAATCAAAAATCTGCATTTACACGATGTTTCTCGTGTGCACTCCTCCGTCCGGCTCTACGAACTCTGGATACTCAATCAATGCCTTGAACTTGCTTCGGGAGGTCACGCGAGACAACGCCCCATACAATTGGCCATGCGAACAGCACGGGGAGCCAAGTACAGGCTCAAGTTTAACACCGTCCGACCTTGGGTCGTGTTAATCGTCATGGCGAATGCTGGTTGCACGGGGAACTGCTTTCGTCGTAGCCGGAAGGGGAAATCGGAGTTGTCGTCGTCGCTCACGAACATAATTCTCGAGATGAGTACTTCTTGGCCTGTTCGTTCTCCAGTCATAATTGTTGCTCTAATGATGTGGTCCTTCAAGTCGACGATTCGTAGACGCGTTCCATTGCACAGTCCAAGATCCGGGTTCAGATCATCATGATGGGGATGCCCTTCTTAAGCAACAGTCTGTGAGGTGGAATCCCGTTCATGTTCACCGAGTGGAGGAACTCCTGCTCGAAAACGTTCCGTCATCATCCTCCACCGAGTCCACCGACAAATACTCCCGCGCTGTCTCCGGAAGTCGAGCTGCGACTGCCTCGTTGATTCTCCGTACCGTCTCGTTCGTAGTCGTCAAAATGGTCCGACTGGCAAAATATTCATCACTCGCAACCTCCGGATTGGCAACGTCGGCATACATTGCGTCAATGATGCGGGTCATACCCTTGGTATTGCCCCTGGAGCTATTTCCTCGTCCTCGTCGTCTTCTACAGGAGGATTCGGGATCAGCATATCAGCAGGAATCTTGATGTAGTCATTGCCAAGATCCGCACGTTTTTCGTGCCGACCCTCTCCAACGGCAAGCAAATATTCAGAGAAAGAGAGGATATTCTCGTCGCTTTCTCCTGTCCCCTCGCTCCCAATGCGCATATTCTGTGTTAACCGAACCTGCAAAAAGTGTATCCACAGAGGCGATTCCTTTATACACGCGTTGATCGTTTCTGCGGGCGTGCCTCTCTTCACGACAGGAAGGATCTGGCGGAAATCTCCTGAGAGCACAAAAACCTTTCCGCCGAAAGGCTCCCTGGGGTTATCCATAATGTCCCGTAGCGTTCGGTCGACAGCCTCAAACGCGTGGCGATGCGTCATCGGAGCTTCATCCCAAATGACCAAACTGGTCTGCTGGATAAGCTTGCGCAGGTGCGATTGTTTGAAAATCGAACACATAGAATCCTTGTCCAGTTTCAGCGGAATTTTAAAAGTAGAATGCGCCGTACGCCCGCCCATGGGGAGTGGAGATGCAATTCCATTGGACGCAACAGCAAGTGCAATCTTCCCATCCAGACGCACTCTGGCCAAAACGTGTCGAAGTAGCGTAGACTTTCCCGTTCCACCAGGCTCATCAACAAAAGAAACTTTTGTGAAACTTCCCGCGTGGGTGACCTGCTCCCGTCGTTATGCGAAGCGCTGGTCGTTTTTAAACCTCATGCCCGATCCTGTAATTCAGAAGCCGGATGCATGCCTCCACAGGAGCAATATACCGAGCATCAACATAGCGCACGATTTCGTTTGGTTCTTTGCACGGGGGCCAACGGACGACTATCACCTGGAACGACCACGATCGTCATCACGGCCCTATCCAAACTTTACGCTGTTGCCCGTTCTAGCACTGTGTATCAATGCATTTGTATCAATACACAATCCAACACAAATTCAACCGACTTGGCCGAAATGAAAACGAATGTATTCGATGAGGCTATTAATAGCCAATGGCCTGTCCCTGGCGGTAGCGACGGCGACGCGCAGTCTGTCGCTGGCGGACTCGGCGGCGGTGGTGGGCCGATGGTGACCGCCACCAGGGCCATGGTAACCTGCCGCCGGTCCAACCGTGGCAGCGGCTGCTCGGCGGCGGTGCTGTGCCAGAAGCTGCACTGGCCATCACACGCCCGACACCGCCGCGATGCGCTCCTGGCGCGTGGCCTCTCGAAGGAATCCCACTCGAGGAGCTCCTCGCAGCAAACGCAGCGGAGGCACTGGTGGCCAAGGCCGTCGAGGTCGAGCGGCGCACGCGTCACCTCTGCAGAGCAGCGAGCGCAGGTAACGTTCCCACGCTCCATCGCGTTTGGTTGGGGGACTACTATCGACCTCTTCATTAAGTACGTTTGGTGTGGACCACCCTACTATTGGTGTGGTCCACTTTCGGGCCGCCTTCGCTCCGCTCGGCAGCGATTGGCCGAAACTCTTTTCGGCGAATGGGCGCCGCCGTCGCTGGCGCTCGGCAGCCAATGGCAGCGCCGGATCTTGTCCATCGAAACTCGGCGACGGACCGACCGACCGACAGACAAACGGACAGACAGCAAGTCTCTAGTAGCAGTCTAAGATGGCTTTAAAACAGAAGGTGGGGAATATTTCCCACGAGCTCACTATTGCCGCTGAAAAGAAGCAATTCCGGCAAGTGTCTATCAAATCGGCCTCGGATATAGCTAAAACTGACCTGTTTCGTAAATCGGGCCAGATAAAGCGGCTCGGGCCCCCGATTTGCCAAAACAAATGAAAGCCACAATAAACCCCGTGTCTGTCCGTCAGTCACACTTTTCAGGCTTCTGATTAGTAGAAAAGAAAACCTAACACAATTAAGTACATCCCGCCGAGCGAAGCGAGGCTTTTGTATTAAGTGCTCCGGAGAACGAAGACTGCGCCAGCTGGCTTGTAGTTTTAAACTCCTTTCATTGAATGCTAGGTCTGCTTCCCGGTTCATTTGTCCATCTTAGCATTGATTCTCATTTTCTCCGCCTTCTTCCACAGTACACAATTTGCTCCCAGACTTGTTACTTCCCACTCCCTTCCTCCCGAACTGGGCGAAGTCGCACAGCTCAACAAGGGCGTTCTGTCGGTAGCATGTCGTCCGATGGCGGTGCTCTTGGAAGGCGATTCTGATGGAGCTTTTTCCTCGTGAATACGAGGTGCGGCTTGGTCGTCCTCACCCGGTTCTTCCATAACCTGCTTCTTGAAACAGGCCGAGACGTTCCCATGAGTCGGTACTTGGTTGATTCTGAAAATGCGGTAGATTTTTATTCACTACTAGTGATAGAAATCGACTATGGAGTCGAAAGCAATCGAAACGGTGGATTCAGTCGCCACCGCCCCGCCATCACCGCATCCTCCATCGAAGCCTCCTCCATCGTAGCCGGAATGGCCACCTCCACCATGATGACCCCCAGCATGGTGATAACCACCCCGCCGTGGTGGTGGTGACCATTATCGTATATGGCGTACGGAGTGTAGTCCGAGCTGAAGGAGGCGCTTCCGCTGATTTCCGCGTACCGGTTCCGAGTCGATTTTGATTTTGCCTTCGAGGTGGCTCTCGCTTTCGGCTTGGACTGTCTGGGCTCGTGGAACCGTACCCGTAGAGCGGTCAGCTCCTTGCGTGGGCGGCATTCCAGCCCTCGGGGAGTCGGGTCTGGTGCAGAGGTCTTGGTTGGGGTGGTCTTGACCACGTCCTGCTCACTTTGTCTGCAACACCCAGAGACGTTTCCATGGCTGTCGTCGTAGTGTAGTTGGATGGAGTAGAATGAAGCGTGAGTGTGAAGTCGCCAATTGGCAAGTGGTCTCGACGGAATTGATGTCTGGGATGGAGCCATCAAAATGTGTATCGATCGGACTAGCCTGCTTGGTAGCTACATCCTCCCCTCCATCTGTTAGAACCACCTCTTGTAGCCGCTGCGCACCTCGAAGGAGCACGAATCCTGCTGCGTCAGGACGTTCCTCCGCTCGAACTTGACGAACAGCTGGCCTGAGGGCAGGTGCTCGTAGTAGATGCCGCCAAAGTCGATGCGAACGCTACGGCCGTCTGGCTGGTCCGCCCGCCGGCGCATCTGGCGGTTGAAGCAGTCCTCCTCCGGGAGGACCCCAGCCAGCGGACGGTGCGGCAGCCGCTCGCGACGCAGCCTGGCTGCGTGTAGGTCTCCAGCTGGACGACGGCGGACAGATTCGGAGGACGCTCGGCCGACTGCAGCACCAACGAGGCGTCCTCCGAGACGGTCACGGGCACGACGGTGTAGCCGAACTTGACGTGGTTGACGCAGCCGGTAGACCCATTCGGGCAGCGATCGGCGGCGTGAGGGTCCTCCACCCACTGGAAGGCGGCGGGGAGCGTCCGCCCACGCAGCCCGAGGCCTCGCACAGCGTCCACAGCAGCAGTAGCAGCACGTACAGCATTCTACTCTCGGCTAAAAACCAGATTGGCTTAGAAACACCAAGTGCGGCAAATCACTTTCTTTCGAACTACACGGGTTCTGTCAATTTTGGAGAGAGGTCAATTCACAACTGTTGCCAAATCTTGTCGCCATGCTCTCGCTTGTTGGCTGTGCCGTTGGACCCCACGCCGCTATCAAGGAGCTTGACTGCCATAGAGGCCTTATCTCCGGCTTCCTCGGTCCACCTCCGAGCCTGTCGCTGAGTGAGACGAGCGCACTGGGGTCGACCAAACTCTTGGACTGGATCTGGGTGTCGAGCTGTTCTTGTGCCGAGCTCCGCCGACCTGGGTGGTCTCTCTGCAACTTCCCTCGGTCCGACCCAGACTACTATCACTGCCAGTTTACTAAGAGCATGAAGGTTACCATCAAACGTGGAGATCTGGAGATGGTCCAGTGGCTCTGCGTCCACTTTTGGGACTGCGAGGTGGACGAGCAGATCCTTCGGACTGCAACTGAGCAGGCCCACGTCCATCTCTTAAAGGACTTCCTTACTCTCGATCAGGAAGAGAAACGTTGTGCGGATCAGCACGAGAGGGAGTCATTGGCTGCTTCTAGAACACCCAGACGCAGACGACGTCAACACCCGCAAGGCGCCAGAGTTCACTGGGAACGACATTGTCACTGCTGCACATCACGAACGCTTTGCGGTCGTTCGATGGCTCTACACTCACAAGCGACACCCTAAGGACGAAGCAGCGATCGAGCAAGCCATCGACTCCCTTGTGTACAAGGGCGAAGTAGGGCTGGCCAAGAAACTGCTACCTAGGGAAAGTGCGTTCTGGACTACGCGTTAAAGTGCCTTTTGGACTACAGGGCAGATTATAGATGTCGGAAGGTGATCGAGTGGATGAAGGACTGCGGATATCTACGGCGGGACGATTTGTTGGTGGCTAAGGCGATTTTCCACCTCGCTAATGGCCCCAACTTGGAGTTGATGCAGCAGATTGCAGAACACTATTCTCCGTCGTCCAAGTCGTCCTGGGAGTGTTCCGAGCGTTGGGTGAGCGCCACGACAACAGCGTACACGAGGAGACTTGTGCATGGTTCGGTGGCTGATGGAACACCCGATGTGGGGAGTTGTGTGCAAGCAACTGAGTCCAGGACACACCAGTGTTGGCTATCTCTTTAAAGCTGCAGTTGGTCACGTGGAGGTGCTGGAGTATGTGGTCGGACGCGGCTTGGTTGAAAACGCCTATGGGTCTGGTCTCTTTGCGGCCATTGACAGAGGAAATGTGGCGTCTGTGAAGTGGCTTCTCCAGCGCTTTTCGTACGCTGAAATACTTGAACAAGACGTGTCATTAATGGACGAAGCCGCAGAGTGTGGTTCCTTGGAGGTAATGCAGTTCTTCCACTCCCTCACAACTGCGTCAACGACATCCCAATCTGCCGCAAAGCGGAGAAAAACTGAGCCTCGCATCGCAGAGTGCTGCGTAGCAGACTATGCCATCGCAGACGCGGCGAAACGCGGTGACTTCGCCATGGCGCAATGGCTAGTGGCTACTCAAAGCCACTTGTCCGAAGAACGTCTGGAGGGTGCTATTGTGGCAGCAGCTGAGAATGGTCACGTCGATATGGTGGAATGGCTTCTTGAAAACATGAGGGCGAGGTGCACGTCCAATATGGTTGCATCGATCGCTGGCCTGGGGGACTTGAGTCTTCTGAAATGGGCAGTCGACGTCGCATCGGATCTCAATCCGTCTAAGGCGATTGAAGGGGCTTTGAGTGCAGGACAGATAAGAGCAGTCTCGTGGCTGAAGTAGCGATTTCCTACGGCTGAACCCGAATGCATCTACTTGCGGGAGCGTGAATTCGACGCCATGCTTTTTCTGCATGCGCACTACTCGTCGAGTTTGGCTTCGTCTCAAGGTGTTAAGGTGTCAATATTAAGGGGCGACTGGGAAGTGCAGGAATGGCTACGAGGACGCCATCCACGGTATTCAAACTAGGGGAAAGCATTCTGCACGAATATACCTATGTTGTGGGCCTTCAGCCAAACGGCATGGCTTTACGTGGACACTGGGACAGAACAACACTAGTACAAGGCTCCTAAAAGTCACAGCGAAACTTGACATGCTCGAGGACAAGGCCCAGTATCCAGCCGTCTCTGGGAGTGAGCGTCCGGCCATCATGAGGCGGTTCGGAAAGTCCTTGGCAGGTTTATCCTTGCTCTTATAGAAGTCCATCAGACCAAAGCCGTGACCGATTTCGTGGGCGACGATCGTGAGTTGGTCGTCGTCGATGGCCTGGATCATGTTTTCGAGGTTGACTTGCTGTCCCCAATCGCTTCCCCACCCGCCTCCAAGGCCCTGCTTAGGCCACAACGAGAGGTCAAACGGTTCGCTCGTTCGGGCGCTCGTGTCCGTGCTGACCCCAGTGCTGTAGGAGCGGCAGCAACTTTGAGGGCACTGGGCGACGCCGTCCGAGTCGAGATCACTGATGTAGATTGTTCCAAGAGAGTTATCCGCCCACTCCAACAGAGAGGCGTCTTTGACAGCGAAGCCCACAACGTTGATCGTGATCTCGTCGTACGACTAGCAGTCCTAGCCGACGAGCTAGTGCTTCCAGGCCTTGAACTGATGAGCCAACATGCTCTCGAATGTGGCTGCCACGCTTTTGAAAGCATCTCCGTGCTATCTGTCATAGTTATAACTAGATGGCAACGGAAAATTGTCCGTTGCATAGATAGCTAACTTCGCGAAAATGCCACGAACTCGAGCTCGGGTGATCCTTAATTGGCAAGTTTAAGAATGAATTGAGCGTGCAAACGTTAATGGAAGCTACCTACAGCCCACGTAGCCCTGTGGAGTGGCGGTTTGTGGGTGATAGCGGCATGAGAACATCGAGTGTGTCTCGAAGATGAATCAGACAGCAGCCAAAATAAGTAGTGGACTCCATGACGTACTGTCACAGAAAAGACCAAAAATAATCACTTCGTATTTTTCCTCCAAGCGTCACAAGGCTTCACTAATCGCTTCTCGTCGTCGGGCAAGAGTTACTGCCTTCCGACACTACGCTTCCTCCCCAAGTGACCGTGAATACGGACACCACTCACGGATAAAGCCTTCTCTGGAGTAGGTGCTACCATATTGCAACACTATCCCAGCGAACGCAGTAATTGAGCGTGCCCTTGTTGGACACGATGTGATCCATGACCCAGTCCATGTAGGCCATCACGTTCCAGTTGTCAGTATCCGGCAAGTCTGCATTAGGACGTCCCATTGTGGTAGACCCTCTTGACTCCTGAATTTGTAGACCAACTATTTGATGGTGTCCATGCCGACGACGACGCCATGCTCATCTGAAAAGACACTAGTCCTCCGGACTCGCTGCTCACCGGGGTTAATTGGTCTCGGTAACCGCTTGGAGCTGCACTGGATGCCATAGCTGGCGCATTACTCGACGTAGAGTCCATCGCGGTCCACTGCGTTGTTGTGTCTTGTGTACCAAACCGTTGGGTCCGGCGTTTAAGTTGTGTGGAGCTACCGTTCCCGCAGTTTGAGAATTATCACTCTCGCTGTCGAGCTCGAAAGCAAACGACGTCGTGCCCAAGAAGACTGCAGCAATCACCGCAGACGTGCGTTGAAGTAGGCTTGGCACCATCTCGGAGAATGTAAGAATGACAAAGTGACTTTCCCAACACGGTAGTCATCATGACGTCCAACATTGGCGCTGAGCATTTGCTATTCGAGAATGAGTTGTCGCCGCGTGCGAGCAAGAAGATCAAGACCGAAAACGACAATGTGCACAAAGACAACAAGACCCAGCGCGAGTTCGCCAAGCATCGGACGCGCACCGTCCTGCGGCTTGTAGGCTTCATCCAGAATCACGTCCAGCGCGCCGGTTGTCACGTTCACCGAGATCTGCGACTCCTTGAGACGACTGATGACCGAGTCGAACTGCAGCAGCACGATCTGGCGCAGGTTGGCGCGGCCGAGCGGCTCGAACATCACGATGTCGTCCAAACGGTTGAGCAGCTCCGGGCGCAGCTGCTGCAAGACCATCTCGCGCTGCGCGAACGGCGCTACTCAGCTTTAGGGCACATCATTACTCACTAGCTGCTCCCCTGGAGAGGGAGTTGGAGGCTATCCACGTTAGGGCGCCACACAGTTCGATGACTGCCAAGAAGGTGATCAAGGTTCTGCTTCTGTCGAGGCATCGTCATTGTCGTGAATCGCTTCGAAGAGGAACACCAAACGTGGACCTGGAGCAATTCGTTGTTGGAGTTATTGTAGCAGGGAGCACCAAACACACACCATGTTGATCTTGGGAAAATCGTTATATGTTATTTGTGCAATATCGGTCGAAGCCACGGTGGTCTCCAAAAGAAAGAAGGACCACATTCATTTCTGCTCCGACGGTTGCAACGGAACTATCTCCAGCACCCCTTCTCCAACGGCTTGTTCTTGATGAGCAGAGACGACCCGTAAACCCCTTGGGAAGACGCGTGAGCGGGTACACGACAGTATTCTGTTGAATTAGCGTGCACGGATCTGTCACGGATGAGCAACCTAATTGGCTTCCATCTCCAAGTATAATGCCTGCCTTCTTCCTACCAGTGTCGTACGTGACGCCATCCAGATCAAGAGTCAAGTTTCCATTTCCCATCAAGCTCAGATTTGCAGTCGTCACTTGGTTGCCAAAGTGGCTCTTGAACCCACAGATGCTGTCTCCGCAGTACCCGGGGTGGCACAGCTCGGCGTCGTCCATAATCACTGAGTTCTTCACCTCACCACGCAGCACTACATTTCTCCCTACGATCACGTCTCCGCGGATGTACGCTCCACTCCGCAGCGTAGTCCTGGCTCCAATAATCGCCGGTCCTTTGATTACCACGTCTGGCTCAATGCGAGCTTGTTTGCCAATGTAGATCGATCCTCCCGTCAAGTCAAACGTTCCTCCCATCACAACTGCCTCCGGAAGCACAATTAGCCTCTTCTTCAGCACAGGCTCTTCGTCCTCTTCTTCTACTGACGATCTAGACCACCCGTAGCTGGGTTTCCTCGTTCCGTTGCTCTCTGTCGACGGTCGTCTACCCGTAATTGGCTTCCCTCCCTCCTCCAGATTCACCACTTTCTGCGGCGCAAAAGTCTCAGCTCTGACTCCTGGGTAGATGACGATCTCTGCCGTCTCGCTGGGGTCGATCCACTCTGGCAGGTGCCAGCGAGACCTGAGCTGCAGTGACCTGCGGCGTCTCGGACTCAAGTCTTCGTCGCTCGAGTCGGACTCTTCGTCCACACCGCGACCGTCACTGTCCGACCTCGTGGAGCTCTGCAGCGTCGTGATCTGCGCTTGGTCGCTTGGCAGATTGTCCTGGAAGAACTGGGTCAGGTACGGGCGGATCCTGTCCAGCACCGCCAGAACGCTGCTGCAGTTGTCGAAGAGCCGTGCGTGGTCAAAGTCTTGGAGACGACCGGGACTGAAATACGATTGCAATTGAAGGGACTGGGGGACTAGATTGTCCGCCAGTGTCTTGAGCTTTTGAACGTCTGTTTTGGCCTTGGTGGAGACTTTGGTGGGCGAAGAATTCTGGGAAGATTGTACAGTGCTTTTCTGTGGGGAAGGAGAGCGCTTGAGGTAGGACGGAGCGGGTCTCAAGTAGAGATGGACCAGGAGCGTCGTTAGCGCCGACGTGGTGGCGCAGCAGAGCAGCAAAGCCGCTGTCAGCGACGGAGGAAGCGAGCCCGACGCCATTGATGCTGCCGATCTTGAAGCGGAAATGGATCGCAAATCATGCAAAGTATAATAATTTTAAATTAATTTATATACCGTTTTGTAGGGGGACGATTTCATTTTCCGAAGCTCCAAGATGGATTCGGTACGTGCCAAGCATGCGGCCGAGCTGGAGGCCAAGCGCAAGAAGCTGGAGGAGATCCGCAAGCGCAAGGCGGCGATCAGGTGTGTATTTGTCTGCTGCATCTGTACCTGCCTCTCCTGCCTCCCAACTCGTTCTAGAGCCGTCGGGATCTCAATCTCTATCAAACCTCCCTAATCTTACTTTGACTATGCGCTTTGTAGAGCTGCGGAGGAGAGCGCCGCCCCCGACAGCGTGAACCAGGCCATCGGCCAGCAGGAGAGCAAGTTCGACGACTTTATCCAGAACATTCTCAAGAGCAACGCCGACGCGGAGCAGCAGGAGCCAGAGCCCAAGCCGGAGGAGCCCAAGACCAACAGTCTGTCGCTGGCTGAGAAGCTAGCGGCGCTATCCACCGTCTCCAGCGTGGCCGAGATGCACATCCAGCCCACTCTGGTGGAGACCTACACGAAGCACACGCAGACGGACATTACGCTCGAGGATGAGATCGTGCTGAAGGAGGATGGGGCGACAGACATGGAGGTGGACGACGGAGCTCAGTCTCCGCATAAGCAGGGCAGTGTGGACGGATCTACGGGGCCAGGATCGCCTCGCAGAACGTTGACGGTAGACACAGAGATGCCGACCAAGGAGAACGCTGCTACCTTGACGGGGGAGGAGAAGGACTCGATCATGCAGTCGGAAGCCATGGAGGCGTTCTTGAACAAGGCCTCCAAGGTGATCGAACGAGCACTGAACACATCCAGCAAGTACGACATCATGATTGATTACGGCGCCGATATCGAGCAGGAGAGTGCGGTGGAAGAGACCACAGAGTCGCTGAAGCAGCAGTTCGTATTTGCGGACGACAAGTGGTCCAAGCACCGCGCAGTGACAGACGTGGATGTGTCGCCGTTCTACCCGGAGTTAATGCTCGTGTCGTACACAGCGCGGAACTTTTGGAGGAGGAAGACAAGGACATGGGCATGTCGGACCAGCAGTGGGATACGATGGGGAATTCTGCGACCACTGCTCTGACAGACGTGGCGGCAATCACGGAGGGCGTGGTTCTTTTGTGGTCTACTGCGCTCCCTGGACGACCAGAGTATCGATTTACTTGTCACTCTCAAGTGACCAGTGCATGCTTCAACCCGTTTGACCGTCATATTATCATTGGTGGTACGTACTCGGGCCAAATTGTGATCTGGGACACTCGTGCGAAGAGCGCTCCCGTTCAGAAAACTGCGCTGTCGGCTTTTAGCCACACGCACCCGATCTACACCATGGCTGTCGTCGGCACAAAGACGTCATACAAGTAAGGCGTCGATATTGTTTTGTTGCCTGCAGGAATTTTTATACTAACCATGCGTCATGGTTGTGTGTGCCAGCTTGATCTCCGCGAGTACTGATGGCCGAGTGTGCGTATGGGACACTGACCAACTGCAACAACCCGTGGACATGTTGGATCTACGCATCGCTCTTTCGATTGTCTCCAACTACACGTCGGTCAATACTTCGGACAAGAAGATGGAAGCATCAGTGACGTCGTTTGCAGTCTTCCGCAAGGAAAATAAGGAACTGTATATCGGTACGGAGGCTGGTAAGGTGTACTTCACAAAGCTTGACCAGCAGAAGAGCAAGGTCGGTGCCTCCGATGATGCAAACAACATGGATGCTGAGAAAAGAGCAAAAGCGGCATCCTTGGGAGTACAACAGCGGACCTTGTGCGCGAGGTTGTCGTCGACCCAGTCTCGAAAGATGGCTCTCATTTTGGCCCAGTCACCGCTATGCACTTCAACCCGCTGCTGCCTGTGCACCGCGACGGTCTGCTGCTAACGTGCTCGTTGGACTCGACAGTTAAGCTGTGGAGTACCGAGCACCCAGAATCCCCAGTCCTGTCGTTCGAGCCTTCAAGCGAGTACATTTGCGATGTGAGATGGTCATCTGTTCACCCCGCGCTCTTCGCGGTTGCTGACGGCAGCGGCACAGTCAGTATTTGGAACATCCTGAAGGACGCCGAGGTGCCCGCAGTAACGGAGAAGGTTGGCGCGAAGGCTCTGAACAAGGTTCGATGGAGTGCGGATGGGAAAAGTGTCATTACCGGCGACGCCGACGGTAAGTCGCACATCTTCGAGGTTCCCTCCGACGTAAGTCCTGTATTGCTCTGTATGGGTTTCAAATTTTGTTGTTGTTTTTCTGACATTGTTTTGTTGTGTAGATTGCAATGCCTCAGCCAGACGACCTATCGCTTCTGGAAGGGAAGGTAGCCACCTCCATTGCGGCAAACGCACTCGCGAAGGCTTAAAACGACTTGGTCTTTCGTAGTGGAGCTCCACCGCTTCGTTTAGAGAGGAGTGGGGTGATTCAAGTTTTCATGACGTGTCCTTGTTGTTTACTTGAATATTGGTACACTTCCAAAGTAGATGCTAAATTACGACGCAGTCAACAAATACTTACGAGAGAAGCTCCAAAGGAAACACTTGCGAGCTGTTGTACTTGCGGCACCATCGTTCGAAGGCCTCTCGAACGGGGGCTAGCTGCAACGCACGAATGTGCACACCACTGATTAGAGACCAAAGAAACCTACTACGTTGGAACGAACGTACCAAGCGCCGCTCACGAACGAAAACTCGAACAGAGTATTCCTCAAACTTCTGTGGGCTGAACATTTCGTACGCGGTCGCTGGTAGCCGGAAGCACCTGTTGGTTGCAGTCGCGTTCTTCGAGTAGAAGCGAATGTACTGCAGCGGGTCTTCCTTTCCTTTGCCGTAGTGGATGCGCATGAACTCCAAAATGACTCCCTCTTTGTCGTTGATCAGCGATCGACTTGTTGAACACCGCAGCACTTCATTCAGCAACATGTTTCGGTTTTCTGCTGCGAGTGGCCAGTGACAGCCGTCTTGCCGACGAAATGGTAGTACGGCTTGGAGTAAATGCGACTGAGCATCGACCTCGCTTCCTCCAATTCAGGGCCATCGCTTTCTTGAATTTTCAGCAGCACACGATCATCCAGGTGCTGATACGCTTCCATTGAGCTGACAATTTCAGAAATGCGCTTCCTTTGATAGTCAAGTGATCGTGCGCAGCGAGAAGCAGATCGCAGATCATGAAGTCAATGGCACGAACTCCTTTGTGCTGATACACTGACTGGTGCAGTTCGTATCGTGTGCGGAAAGCTTGCATGATCTGTCCTGCCAGCTTCTCTGGAAAGCAAATGACCATTTTCTCCTCGACATCCTCGCGGTCAACGAGCACTCGAGCGTTGCGGATGAGTAGATCTGTATCGCAGGACATCTTTGCCCCCGTGTGGAGCGAGTCTCGCATGAAGTAGTCCAGCTTATCGACGTCAAAGCCACTGGCCGCGTTGTTTACGATGTTGTACAGGAACTGCTGGTTGCAAGATGGTCGGCCTCGCAAAGTGCCACTAGACCCGTCCAACGGCCTCCCAGAATGAGCTCCTTAGATGAACACTACGTCTTGCTCGGCCAGTCCGAACTCTGTGACGTCAATGTGGTTCTCCTTCAGCAAGAAGTCCAACATGTCGACAGATCCCTGCTCGTGCGTCCACTTGTAGTGCTCACTGACGAGTTTCTCCCTCTTCATGAGCTCCAGGAACACTCCATCAAACACGTGGCTGAACGGCCCGTGCCCCAAGTCATGACACAGCCCCGCAATCTTGACGCACAGCTCTGTAATCGGCAGCCACGGCTGATGGATCCGGATGCTGTCCAACATCTTCTCGGCCAAGTACGCGACACCCAAACAGTGCTCGAAACGCGAGTGTGTCGCTCCAACGTAGACAAAGTTCGCCGCTCCAAGCTGGTGCAAGTTCCGCAGCCGCTGAAACTAGAAACACGTCGACATCAATCAGTCTAAACAGCCTCATCTCCTACAGGTATCGAGTCTTTCTCCTCCTACCTGGAGCGTGTCAATGATCCGCATACAAAGCGGTTCGAACGTCATGAGGCCGTGCACGCTGTCCTTGATCTGCGTCCAAACGTATTAGCAAAATGTAACAGCATGTCCCCTGCTCTAGTAGCTGCCCACCTCCTTGCGCACGTTGAGCATCTGCGTCACTCTCTGCGTCTCCTGGACCCTCTCGCTGTCTGTGAGCATTGAATTGCTGAGAGCGTCGCCCCCGCATCCTCTTGCGACGACATCAAGTCGGCGTCTGTCACGGTACCGTCCGAGTCGAAGCCGTCGGTCGCGTGCTTGCGTCTGGCCACCGCAGGCGCCTCGTCATCCACCGGCAGCTTCTGGCGCTTGCTGGGCGGCTGCCGCTGCCTGGAGAAGGCCGTCCAGAGCGTGTCCTGGCGCTTGGCGCTCATGCCTGTGAACGTTGCTGTGTCCTCGACACCGCAGAATGCGGAATGCTTCTGTCTCCGAAACGGCAACCGACAGACTATACAAAGCGCAAGTGTAAGCCAAATGTTTCCTTTCGTACTTAAGATGAGAGATTGACAATCACTCTGGCAACTTCAACTACACTGTTGCTGTCTTTCAGATCAAGCGCATTGTGCGGCAATGGTTGGGGACGCGTTCTTGTGCTGCACCCGTACTTTGGTGTCACCTGCCCCAGCAGTTCATCGCCCAAGACAACACAATCAAGCACCGAATGCAGATTTTGACGTGTACTCCGACCCCGCGAAAATATTGCTCCGTGAGCAGATTCGACGGCCGTGCAACCCGCATGGATCAATCCCACTACTGCCCGAACGGGTGCAATTTAGTCGGCACTATTTGCTTTGGCAACAGCAAGGTTCGCTACCATTTGCTGTAATGCCGCGATTTGCTGCTTGAGCTGCTTGATTTCGAGCGCTTGCTGATCAAGTTGGTCCTTCATGTCGTCTTTCACATCTGTCGAGTGTTGAATGGTGGTTGCAGTGGAATCTGCTGTGTTTGAATTTGGCTTTCGCTTCCAGACAGAATGACCTCGCCATAGTCGCTGCATACAAACACTCGCCCTGTTAATACAAGCAATTCGCTGAAAGACAATGGGAGCGCACCTGAACGCGAACGACATTCTTTTCAGCTTTGGTAGTCGCAGAAGGGTCATCGCGAACTTGGTTATTCCAGAGGAAATCGATTGCCGTGTCTTGGACCGCACAAACTTGCTGGAGTTGCTTAACATCGCGAGAACAACGAAGAACAGCGTTTAAATGCGGGCACCATCTAGCACACTCCACGTTAGAGCTGCCATGCGGAGTTTCCAATTACCCTGCAAGACTGCTTGGCGCTCCTGTAAAACCTTTCTCCAAGTGTGTTGAATCCTGCGCGCAGCGGTACAAAGCTTCTTGAAACGAACAATTCGCGTCCGAACGATGAACCCGCGAACATGACGTTGAATGCTTTGAGCACTACCGCTCTGAATGCGCTCCTGCGAGGTGAATCGTCTGGTAGCGCCCCAGAGTAAATTTGTAGAGCAATGCTGAAAACAATATTCCTTTTCGCGACGTTGCTTGGCCAACAGAACCCGTTGGCGTAATCGATTTTCACGTTGTAGTCGTCGGACCCATCGTTGCAACTTTTAACGGAGGCGTCGCGAACCATTTTCTCGCGCTTGATCCATACCTACGGCAAAACAAAGAGGTGAGGTGGCTGAACAAACACTAGGTCAATGTTTAGACGCTACCTTCATGTACTTGCGCATGGTGGCGACTTGGTCAGTGAGAATTTTACTTTCTTCCCAAGTGCGTCGTTAACAGCAGCACCCCGCGACTCCGTGGAAATCATTTGGGGCTCAAGCTCCGCCGTCTCCAAAGGCTTCATCTCACTAAGGTTGGAGATCTCGCAGACTGGCATTTCTCGAGATGATGGCGGGTCAGGCAAACGTAGTTCTGACACTGTGAGAGCACCATCACGAGTGCCACCTTGCAGAGGAGCGTCGATGTGAGCCCTTTCCTCTGCCCAATGTACTCTGCTCGATTTCATGTGATTGGTAGGTAATAGAGCACCATTACCCTGAGCGAATTCTGGCTTGCGATCATCCTGAATTTGTTTCCACATCTCCATTTTCTGGGCGTGCGAGAACGGCGTGCTGGGGTCTGCATCATCAAATCCATTTAGTTGCGCCTGGTTGCGGATAGGAAGTAAATGATCGACTGGGGCTGGCGGAGGCGGCAGAAACGTCTGCTCTCCTCCATTTACACCAGCAGTTGCATTACCGGCGACGAGAAATTCAGTCAGGACTGCTTCTCGCCCTTCGGAAACTGCGCACGTGATAGTCGTCAATACAAGGGGAGATACTGCAAACTCTTCTCGCCTTCGGCTTGAAATTGTGAGACCCCCATCGCTACTGAGTGGCAAACAAGGGAAAAACGCAGCAGTTAACCTCTCCAGTTGGCCACCCCTGCTCCTGACGTGTTGGATGACTGGGTTCTCGTCAAAAACGAAAAATTCTAACAAAGGCGACTGCAAACCGAGACTAGCGATGCCGCACAACTTCGCTCAGGGCGACAATTAGATGTCATTTTAACGATTTGACGGACTCGAGAAGAATAACGCACCGTGTCCACTTGATTTCTGGCAATAGCGAGAGTCTCCGGAGCTGTGGCGGGAGAAACGTCTTGGACTGTGACGAAGAGAATGCACCCATGTTATCCGACAAGTCTAGAGTCTGCTCCAGAAAGAGACTCGTTAGTCTTCTTAAGTAGGCCGTACGAATGTTTTCGGGGATACCTCCAGAACTTTCAGGCCTGCCAGTGACGGCCATTTGCCTATCCGGTTGTACGACGCGTCCACCACTCGCAGCTCTGGGAGCAACTGCAGGGAGTCGATAGTGGTCAAACTGTTTTCCGCAACTTTTAGCCCTCAGCGTCGGCACGAGCGCCAGCAAGTCGATGGACACGACGCAGTTCCGAGACAAGTCCAGAATCTGCAGATGTCGAAGGGCTTGGATGCCGTTCACACTCTCGATCTGGTTGCTTGATAGATCCAACTGCAGCAATTGAAATGTTTTAGCAAGAGCTTAGGAACATGGATACACGTACGACAGACCTGGCAAACGTGCTCGAACACGCCGACATGATCGATGATGCGCAAGCGGTTGAGCGACAGGTCGAGAGCGTACTCGACGCCATCCCCCGCTCGATCTCGTGCCGGATGTCGCTCGGAATCTGCTCGAGCTGCACGATCCGCTGGTCAGCCAAGTCGAAGCTGTCCATCACGGCTCTTCGCAGACTTTTGAAAATGATTGCACCATTGTTTGAATCGCCAAAATGGCGCCATCCGCTGGCGAGGACGTGACGTCTGCCGTGGAGGTGCGCAGCGTGGGCGAGCTGCAGGCGCAGCTGCGCTCTCTGTCGTACGCCGAGGTGCGTCCCTCTCCTACGGTCTACCCCTCTGATCTCCTGTGATGACCTTCGTGTTCATGTGCAGCCTGTAGGCATCGAGAGTGTTCCTCTCGTCAGAAGGCTATTGAATGACTTTTTAGCAGCCGACACAGCGCGCGATAAGGCTGAGAAGGCGCTGGATAAGGCGCAGAGAGATGCTTTAGAGCTCTCGCAAGTGCTGCTGCCGCTACGCAAGGAGAATGCGCAGCTCACGCGCGAGAACAACAATGTATTGCTTTTAAGGGTAACTTGTTTTACTGGAACTAACTTATTGCTTTTGTTGTAGCTGCATCTGGAGATAATTCACCAAGAAGAAGCAGTGACGGAGAGAGAGAAGGCCTGCGAACTGCAGCTGGAAGGGCTACGAGATGACCTCAAGAAGCTGCAGTTCCTCAATGGGCAGAAGACCCAACAGATTGCCAAGAAAGTCAGTATACAAGGTGGGCAAAGATTGCAATCGGGAACGCTAAAACAGTTTCTGCCTATTTGCAGGAGCAAGAAAGCTGCAGGCGCAATGGAGCGTGTGCTGGCGACAGGAGTTGGTAACTTAGAGATGGTGCAAGGATTTGGGTCAGCGTCTATTGAGATGCGAGGCTCTGACGTATCCCAGTCGCTACGGAGACTGTCGATGGATAGCCAACAGGCGAGGAAGGTGCAGCAGGAACGAGACGGCAAGCAGGCGCAGGTGGCCAAGGACTTGCAAGAGCAACTTGCGGAATTGACAAAGGAGAACGCCAAACTGAAAGCACAATGCGAACAGTTTACTGATAAACTTTCGACACGCGAGCAGGAAATCAGCAGACTGTCCAAGTTGTCAATACAGGTGGTGAACAACGAAGACACTTCCGCTCGAAAGCTGCAGGATCTGGAGGAGCGGTACCAGACTAAATCGAAACAGGAGGCTACAGAGTTGCAAGTCGAACAGCTAAGCACGCAAGTGGACTTACTCAACGATCAGGTGGCAAAGTACGAAAGTCGGTTGAAAGAAGCAACGGAACAAATCCAGCGCAACATTGGTCTGGCGGAGAAGTTGCAGTACGTTTGGGTTTGCTGTCGAGAAAATACTTTGCAACTCACTAATTTCTGGTGGAATACTTTTCCAGGCAGGCTGAACTGGCTCGCGAACACTTTACAAAGGAGTTGAACGTGATACAGGCAAAGTATCACATTTTGGAGGAGGAACACGCGCGATGTAGTTCGTCTCAACAAGACCCAGGCAGCCCGTTGGCAACCCCAAGCTATCTACTGACATCCTGGAAGGCCAGGCCGAAGAGGACGAGACATCTAGTCCAGCATCACTTGAAGAGCAGATCCAAACTTTGACAGCCCACAAGGATCGCCTGGAAGATGCTCTCCGTGCCATGCAATATGACAAGATCTCTTACACAAATGCTTTGTCGAACGCCAATTCTCACAACCGGGTACTAACCAGCGATTTGGCCCGGGTAGAGGCAAAGTCGAAGGAACTTACTCTTGAAAAGGCGAAGCTGGAGCAGTCCCTGACGGACGCACGGGCATCATTAAACTCGCACACACGAGAGCTTGACGTGCTACGTGAATCTCTCAAGCTGAACGAAGAAAGCCATGGGCTGGATCAGGAGAAGAATGCCTCCCTGCATCGTGAGCTGCGTTCTATGGACAAGATGCTATCTCAGCGAGACGATGAGTGCCGATCGTTAAATCATGCGCTGCTCGTTCAAAAGTCAGAGGTCGAACGTCTGAATAAGGAACTCGACAGATTGAAGGCGGCCATAAATGATGAAGCAAATGGTGGCGAAGATGGGCAACATCAAAAGAAGGCGCTGTTCGCACAGGAAATGAAATGGCTTGAAGAAGAAAGGCATGATCTTCGGCGAGAAAAGGAAGGCCTTGTTGTTCAAATTATGGCCCTTGAAGAAAACCTGCAGAAAGCGAAATCATCCCTGCAAGAAGCGGAAAGGGAACAGGAAAAGCTCTCGGAGAAGCTTGACGTGACGTCCAAGGTGCAAGCGAACCTTGAGAACATGCTTGAAACGAAGAAGCGCGAGTGTACTGACCTCCAGAAACAGCTCGTTGGGGCCAAGACGCAGATACGTGAGCTCACGGATAAGGAAAACCAAACAATGGCGCTGTTGGGACGATCTGAAGAGACCGAAAATGAGAAGCTCGTTTTGCAAAACGAGGCTCTGGCTTTAAAGCGCCACGTAGAAGAATTGCGTGATCAAAACGCTAGTCTGAAAATCCGTGTGGAAAACGATGAACTTCACGTGAAGCGGTTATCAGACCAACTCCAAAAATTGCAGACGGAATCTACAGTTGCGACGCAAAAGTGCTTGGCACTGGAAAAAGAGAAAGCGGAGTTACAAAACAATTACGATAGCGCTCTGATGGAGCTTCGCAACGCTCGTCAAACTTGGAACCACTATCAGAACGAGTTTGAAAAGCTATCGAACGAAGTTCAAGCACAGCAGCAATCGCTCTCCTCAGGCCAGGACGCTCTTCAATCGAGTCAAAGCTCTGTGAGTGACTTGAGAAACCAGGTCCGACAACTGCAGAGTGAGTTGCGGCTGAGACAGAATAGTGCAAGTCAGCTAGAGACGCGACTGGAGCAGGAGAAAACCAGTCACAAAAGCGCCCAAACTCAGCTAGTTTTGCTTCAGGATGAGCTTTTGCAGACGAAGGAAACGAACCGAGCTCGAGAAATTGCGTTGAAGCAGCTCCGGGTGGAAATTCAGTCCAAAGACCGCGCGTTAACTGAGAAAACGGAGGCGGTGGAGAACTTCAAGCTGCTTATTGAGCAAATGGAATCATCACGGGACCAAATGGTTTTCCAGACAAAGCAGCGGCAGCAACAAATTCAACGACACCAGCAAGAAATGGACGACTTGAATGCGAAGGTCAGCTCGTTAGAGACCGAGATTTCAGCCAAGAACAACGAAATCTCGTCACTGAAAAACTCACACGAACGCTGGATAGCGAAAAAGATGCGGTGAGCGACCAGTTGGATATATTGACGGAAAAATACCATGAACTTGAAAAGCAGAGCAACGAGATGAGGAAGGCCATGCAGTCCAAGTCGTCCGATACGGTGGGAATGCAGGAGCAAGTGGGGAACCTGGTCAACAAGTTGAATGATACGGAAGACAAACTGAGCAAGATGCAGTCTCATTGCTCACGATTAGAGAGCGAGGTGGACCGCCTCGAGCATTTGAAGGGCATGCACACCGCCGAACTGGCAGCTCTGGCGCAGGACCTGGAGAATATGACCATTGAAAACCAGGCAATTAGTGAGGAATGCTCCCGCTTGCAGTTTGCCGAGCAATCACGTTCACAGTCTGCGAGGAACCTGAAGCAGACTACGCGAGAAATCGAGCGGGAACGCGACACTCTACAGATCGAGCTGGAAGACTTGCGCCACACCTATCGATCGTTGATTCAGGAACATGAGGGAATGCAGAAAGCTCGCACGGAGATCTCTGCACTACAAGAAGAACTTACGATGGTAAACGAGTCGTTGAGAAAGCAGGTGGCAACCCTCGACAACCAAGTGCAGGTGTTGAAAGACAAAAACGCAACTTTGACGACAGAGGCGACAACGTATCGCGACCAAGTCAGCTTTCTCACCGAGAAGTTGCAGGCAAGTGAAGAGAAGCAGGAAGAACTTCACACACGAATGCAGCAACTTGCGGAAGAGTTGAATGCTCAGAAGGAGGTTTCCACCGAGATCTCTGCTCAGCGTTACGGAGCTCAGGCTGAAAACGCTGCAGTCTCGCAGCGGATTGTGCATTTAGAGGCGAAGTTAAGTAACTGCAAGTATGAGCTCAAGTCACTACAGGACAAGTTGCGCGCCGAGCAGTCCCAACGCAGGAGCCTGGAAGAGGTTGCGTCCACCCTTCGGCAAAAGGTCGCAACTAACGAGAACTTGATAGCACACCTCGAAGAGCAACGAAACGCGATGGCCCAAGAGATCCAAACGTCTCAGCAGAGGCAGATTCCGGTATCCACACCTGTGATGAACATGGCAGAGCTGAACCACAGTCCATCATCAGCCGACCACGCATTGAATGCATCCGCAAAGCGCATCTCACCAGTATCTGGTCCATCGCATTCACCGTCGGATGTGGCCTCTGGCACACCGGAATCCATGGGCAAATCGTCGAACAGTACGTCTTCGTACCTCCCTCTGCACGCATTAGAAGAAGCGCAAATAAAATGCCAAGAATTGGAGGACCGACTGGCCCAACAAGATGACACGATCAAGGTATGGTCAAATGCTCTAGAGAAGGTGTGTGTATGCTACTGACATTTGTGATGATTTTGTGCGATTGCCTTCAGCAATTAGAGAGGTCTCGAAGTAATTCAAGCGGTTCGCAGCGAAGTACGAGCGAGAAATCGAGCAGGTACGCTTTGCCGTTGCACCACGAATTATCGGGGCGATCTGGTGAATCTTTTCTTTTGTCTTCTGCAGCGTGACAAGAAGATTGAGGAGCTGCAAAGCTCCCACGCGTCATCTTTCGTGTCTCCAGATGCTCGGTCATCGCGGTCAGGTCATTCTCGCTCATCGTCTTCTTCTTCATCTAGTCGATCTAGCAGGAGGCAACCTGCTACTGCTAACCCCACCAACGTTCCTATTTCGTCTTAGACGCCTCCAAGTTCGAGTTCGGTAATTTCATCATGATATCGAATATTGTTGTGTCAGTACGTCCTTCCTTTTTTTCTGCTAGACTTGCTTGAAGGATCAAGAGGGGCTCTGGACGCGGTTCGAACTCTGAATATCGTTGAATCAAGCCATGTTATGCGGTGTAAGTTGGATTGTGTTCCCACATGGAGGGGCGGTGACTGTAAAAATACGGGATATGATGACTGCGAGAAGGGGGACCTCGGCAAAAATATTAAAACGCAGGACTTGAAGGACGTCAAGCGACAGCGTGGAAATACTTGTTGTCATCCTTATTTTTGGCTGAGAAGTGTTGTCTGGAATGCGTCGTTCGCTTT
>JAAVTG010000930.1:0-43523 GCA_011947345.1 Phytophthora quininea | reverse complement strand
GCCACCTGTGAGCAACTTCGTGTTTTGTGGAATGAGCAGTTCTTTCTATCTCTCAGATAATCTTACGCTAATTCTCAACTGGATAAACCTCTGTAGGACAAACTCCACTATCGTGGGAAAACCTCCAGTCCTCACGACCTTCACGGGATGAACAACCACACATGCAGCTTCAACACTAGCAACATCAACTGGGATCAGTAAAGCCGCAATACTTTTTTATCAATAAACCGCCAATTTAACCTGGATTATATAGGCATGGACGTGGAGTTGCAGGAACGGTTCTCGCGATACATCTCCGCCGAGGCTGCCGATGCGCTCGACGCTTCTCGATGGTCGCGCTGCATTCATGGGGCTTTCTACGGCGGGGCAGCTGGAGCGCGGGGCAGCGGTAAGTTCCTGGCGCTGGAGTCCGCTCTCCTGACCGAATTCACAGCGCTGAGCGGCAACGATGGGAGCGGCTTTTGGTCGTTCGCAGTGCTTTTGGTGCTGCAATTGGCTCGGGAGCCATCCCAGGAGAAGGAAGGGGAGAGGAAGGGGAGAAACAACTACAGAGGGTCCAGACCACGGAGAAGGCAAAGAAGAAAAGGCAAAGAGCGCAACCCAACGCCCCACTGGCGTTCCTGGTGGTGAACGCCCTTCGCAAGCTCGCAGCAGAGGACGAACAGCAGATGGAGTGGTGTCGCGCGCAGGGTCAGCACAACCAGAAGCTCCGGGGATTCTTCACCCAAGGACTCGAGGATCCCACTGCAGCGGTGAGTTTTGTTGCGCGTTTGAGAGTGCTTTCTAACGCAAAATGACAATGCTGCAGGATCAAAAATGGTGGTAGACATGCTGGAGCTCTTTGCAGTTGTGGATGTTGACCCTTACGTCGTTCGAAGGGGAGCAGAGAGTTTACTAGCGTCGAAGAAATACACGGCGCTGATCAAACTTCTCACCATCTTCAGTTCGATGGATTGGCCCATTGTATCAATACTCCAGACGATGACAAAGTCCAAGGATTGGTCTGCAGCGGAGCAAGTCGCTCGAACGTTTGGTCGAGGAGAGGATAAAGGTTGAGGGACTGGGTTGTGCCGGTGGCGTGTTCGTGGTGTGGCTAACTGTGCTCGTTATTTTTACCAAGAGCTCGCAAAGGTGGTGGTGGAAGAAGCTATTACAGTTCAGGATGTAAAACGGGTGGGAACGACAGCAATTTTTATGGAGCGGGTGCATTTTAATCTGGTTGTGTAATTGGTCCAGGCCCACCGGATCGTCAACAATTTTGGTTTGCAAGAAGACTATCCAGACATAGGTGAGATTAATACGTGTTTTGTTTAGCCAGCCCCTTATATCTTGATGTGGTTTAGATTTGACGTACTGCCACGATGGACTGCTGAAGCTAATTGAGCGGCAGCGCTGGCAAATGGCGCTTTCGTTTGCTGGGAACGACTCTTCTCTGCAAAAGCTGCTTTTTGATCACGTGGTCGCCGCAGGAGAAATTCAGTGGACTGCTCGGCTAGCCAAATTGCTTGATATTCCGGACTATGAAGCACAAGTTGAGCACATGGTGACACAGCGAGCATCACTCCAGGCAAATGGTCTATCTCATTCTGCCAACGCAGCTGGTTTAAATGGGTATTTATCGCTAGCATTGAGCAGCAAGGTCGTCTTCGTTGACACCGAGGATTCTCTTCGAGACGCAATGGACCACTTGTTTGACGGGGAGCAAAATGTGGAAAATGAGACTGTAAATGCGCCAAGCTGTGGCATGTTTGACGATCATCATATCGTCGGGCTTGATGTGGAGTGGAAGCCGACGTCAAGTAAAATTGCCGCTGCAACAGGATCGACAACAACAAGTGCCATTGCGAGTATCTTGCAAATTGCGTCATTTTCGCGGATATACATTATCGACTTGCTTGCGCTTCATGTACGTGATATCAATCCAATTGTTCCTGTTTTCAGTGATTGCAACTCACCCGACTTCTTCTGGCTTTTAGGATAATGACTATCTATTTGAGACGTTCCTACGGCGGTTGTTTTCCTGTCAGCTCCTCTTGAAGACTGGGTTCGGCTTTGACACCGATCTTAAAGGTAAACTGCGCAGTATACACCACATCAAAGTCTCTAATGTAACCATGCGTGTGATAGTGCTTCATCAAACATTTCCGGAACGATCCTCGTTGAACAGCATATCTCCGTTTTTGGAGGTGCGACGTTTTTATTCATTCTTGACATTGCAAAGGATGAATAATCACGAGTTGTTGCCGCAGTTGAGTGCGGTAGTATCCAAGCTGCTGGGTGTCTTGGTAGGAAACAGTTTATCAAATGCGACCAGCACGATCCTCGGCAGTCCTCTTGATAAGGTGAGTGCCATAATTTTTTTCCCGGCGTTGAAAAACGAGCTAATCGCTGTCGCAGAAAATGCAAATGTCAAACTGGGACCTACGGCCTCTGACCGCTTCACAAACTACATACGCTGCATTAGACGCTTATTGTCTCGTCCAAATGACCAACAAGCTGTGAGTACTCCACGCTCCTACAACAGTTTTCACTCGCCTCGTAGCTTATCCGCCGTTGCAGTCGCAGGAATGATGTCGATGCGTTGCCAAGTTGGCAAGACACTGCAGCGCAAATCCACGAACTTGTGTGTACATCTCAGCTGAGCGATACGGACGCAGCAGAAGCTCTCGTTCAGCGGAAGATTTACACTCAGGACTGGAAAAGGGCCAAGCTTACAGGAAATGGCCAAGTTAGCCTTTTAACGAGTCGCGATATCGAGGAGTACTGGGAGGAGCGCAAAATGATGCACAGACAAAGAGAACTAGAGCTGCTGCGCACTGGAGCTGTGGTTGAGGCTGAGGCTTTAGACACTGGACTCACTTTTCTTGACCCCCACACCGTCCAGGAGCTGCTAAATCAAGCAAGAGATTTGGATCAACCAGCGGCATTTGTAGCTGTAAATGCTATTTGCTTCTTTGCTGATGGTAAGCGCTTTTGTGTCAACAATGGCCACTCGATAAAATCTGATAGCTGTTTTTGTCTTGCATTTTACTCCCAGAACGGCCATGTGTTGCGTGCATCGAGGCGAACTGTAAATTAGATACAGCCCAGCTTTCAGCGATGTGTGGGGTCAGTCGAAGACGAATCAAACTCGCAACTCCCTCAGAGTGCTGCGAGTACTTTGGCTTCGAGCCTGGGACGATCCCACCGTTTGGCCATCGCTCACCACGCAACGATCGCGGTGAAAGCAAAGCGCGGGATATTCGGGTCTTTGCTAACAGCTCCCTGCGCCATGTCGAATCACTCATATGCGGCGGAGGCTCGCATGATTCCCTCTTATGGCTGAACTCGAAGGCGTATTTCGCGTTGGTGGGAATGGAAGCTGTTGGGGATATCCAGCGTGGTGTTTCCGCTGTTGAAGCTGTGGATGAAACACCTCGGGCGAATTGTGCTTCAAGCACAGCTACGACACATTCGCGGGGAAAACCAGAGACCAATCGCGAGTATAAATTTCTCGCCGATTCCATGGTGGCGCGCGTGGGGAAGTGGCTTCGCACAATCGGAATGGACGTGGTTATTTGGGATCCGTACTCGGTACCAAAGAAAACGGCTAGCCAGGACCACAAAGCTTCGTTGTTGGCACTAGCTGTGTGTGAACAGCGTATCCTGCTGACCCGCGATAAAAACTAGCTAACCGACGGGACGCTGGTGCGTGCTTTGTGGTCTCCAGTGACGATCCGTTCAAGCAGTTCCAGGAAATCAAGACCCACTTTGCGCTTAAGCTCGTGAAAGAGGAGATGATGTCTCGGTGCTCTCGCTGCAATGCCAAAGGGTTTGATATCGTCGACCTGGATTACGTGCGCAACCAAACCGACGACGAGGTTCATCCAAACGTACTAGAAGTAGTGACTGAGTTTTGGGTCTGCCGCATGTGCCACAAGATTTACTGGGAGGGACCAAAGTACGATTCCAATTACGCGAATTTGCTGCGTATGTTTGACGAGGACAGCATCGTCAGCTCGGACTTGGACTCAAGGGAGCATTACAGGAACACGGTTTAGAATGGTGGGTCTATGGGAGAATATTCACTTTGTCTTAAGAAACCACGCTCGCGTGTGTCCAACAATATCGATCCTTGACGACCAGACTAGTTGATGAGCAGTGTCTCGTCCTCAGCGTACCCGAATTGGCGTTTATACTGCTCGAACAAACGCTCGATCTCGGCCACATACTGCGCATGGACTGCACGGATTTCCTCCTCGGTGGGGTTTGCTGTGAGTTTGGTAGGAATGGGCTTGCCATACACGACGCCAAAGCCCTTGCCCTTAGGTGGCTGTTTCGGCATCCACATGAACTTGCCCCAGAAAATGATCATTGGGATCTTGAGCGTCTTGCGGAAAAGTCAATCACACCCTGAGGAGGGTTCCACATGCTGCAACAAGGTAAAAAAATGAACAGCTAGTTCAACACATGTGAACAGAAAGAACACGTACTTGTAGAGCCACTTCTCGCCAAACACAAAACTAGGCACGAGCTCGGCGCCGTGGCGCATGGCAAGCTTGACGAAGCCCAACCGCTTCTTCAACACCAGCTCATTCACCTTGGAGTTCGGGTCGGTCTTAAAGATCTCAGGCACGCCGCCGGGGTAAACGACGATGCTGGTGCCGTCATTCAGCACCTTGTCAGCTGTGGAGCGCGAGGCGTCGACTCCACCCAGCCACAAGCACAACTCCCGGCCCAGAGGCACGTAGAACATGGTTGAGGCCCCAAGCGCTGCCAAAATCAGAATGAGTGAGAGGGTGTATCACTAAAGACGACACTGGGCAAAGGTAACTCAATCACCTCGCGTCTGAATTCCTGGGAAAACCTTCTCCCAGTTGCCGCCGTACACGGACACACGCGAGAGCACGATGATGCCATGCGGGTGGAAACCGAAGATGTACTTCTTGCTGCTGTCCAGCTCCTGCTCACGGATGACCTTAATCCTGTTCCACGACACAAACAACAAAACCAGTCGTGAGTACCCCCACAATCCCATGCCAAAATCCGTGCACAGGACCCACCCGAGGAACTTGGCGCTGAGGCCCCAGAAGCTGCCGGCGCGGAAGGCTGGCCACGGGTTGCCCTTGGCCGTCTTCTGGGCGCCGCTGAGGAAACTGGGCAGGTAGAGTGCCACCAGCGCCACGGGCACGTAGCCGTAACCGATCTTGTACAGGTAGTAGAAGAGCGCCAGGAACGGAATGCCCCAGACGTTGTAGTGGATGGTCACGAAGCTGAAGAGGTCGGTCACGAGGTTCTGCAGCCACCGCGGCACGCGGGAGTCATCGGCGAAGAAGCCGGGGCATTCGTACACGAACGGCGCGGTCTTGGTCGCGGGCAGAACCGCCGTCACAGGCTCGCCGCCGTCGCCGGGCTTGCTCTCCTGCGCTGCCATCTCGCTTGCTCACCACGCGCTTCGACTGGATGTGACGGAGCTGCGGCGAATGATCGAACGTCCGTTTTAGGGCGCATTTTAGCTTGAGCTTTTCGCTCATCACCCTTCATTTTTACGGTACATCACATACAAACAAAGAGTGTTGGCGATCGGCTAATTCGTCGCATCGTCGCTCTCAATTCTTTTGTATAGCCACACTAAAATTGATCTGTCTTTACCAGCACCCTGCTAAAACTTATTAACTTCAACTCGGAACCGGCCTCTTACCTCGGTTGAACGACCTTGGACCATCACGCGGGATAGTGACTTTATCAAGTAGTGACACCTTGAACTAGAGGAGAAATGACTTCCAACCGAATGGAGTCGACAATTACTACAGCTTCCGTCTTTGATCTCAATCTCCCTTCTGCAGCAAAAAATCTACCAGTATTCTCGTTTTCCTACTTGTTGAGTAATTCTACAGCATGCACAAAGCAAAAGTGGACTCGAAACGGAGAATCGGCCCCCATCAAGTCCACTAGCAAGGTGCTGAGGCGCTAATGACTACACCGTGCGGCTGGCACGGATGGAGCGCTGCGTGTTGGTCACGACCGAGTGAGTCATCGTCGGGTGGCCAGCGTTGATGCGCTCCGTAAACGCCTTGCTCGCGTACGTGTTCTTGGTGAGCATGTAATTCACGGCAAACTTGATCAGGTCGAGCGGAAACTGCCAGATGATGGCCCACAGCCAGGCAATCAGCGTGTAGCCGCCGCCGCAGCCGATCACAGCAATACGGTCTGTTGGGTAGCCGCCGAAACCGATCCAGCCGATCACCGAAGCCACAATCTGAGCGAACACGAAGGCAACCAGCAGCAGGTTGCAGGGCTTCTCAGCGAAGAACCAATTGTTGCTGCCGGCGGTGCGCGTCACGAAGATTAGAGCCTGGCCAGAGATCGACACCTGCAGGTATACCAGCGAACGGAGCACACCCTCCTTACGCTGGATGCCAGGCCCAATTACCTCGTTGTCGCGCGTCCACGTCGAGTTCCAGTTGCTGAAGCCCCACACGTAGTCGCAGAAGCTCACCTCGTTCGTGATAGGCACCTCATCGTTGCCGATGAAGGTCACTCCTTACCCAACTGAGCAGCTGTGAACACGTCGTAGTCACCCTCATAGGCGACACCTCCCCAGCCCAGCGTGTAAGCGTACAGGAACTGGTTGTAGGCAACCTCAGCCGACGGCTTGGCGTCGTTCGGCAGCCAGTTGAGGTGCACGTCCGCAAGGTCCTCGAACAGCTTCGAGAGCGAGTCGTACTTGTCCTGGTACTCTGTCCAGTACGCGTTGATCGCGCTCTCGCGGAAGGTGCCCACGTTAGCGATGCTAGCCGACTGCGGCACGCTGCCCGTCATCTCGCCACAGCCTGTCGCGTTGTTGGTCATCACACACGTCTGGTACTTCTCCTGGAAGAAGTGATGGCACTCCCTCTTCAGGCAGTCCACGCAGAGGTTCTCCACGCCAGTGCTCTCGAAACCGCTCGAGTTGCTGATGATAGCGAACAGCACGATGGTCGAAAGCGTCAACCACAGACCGAAGGTGATCGACGAGATGAACACCTCGCGCAGCTTCCACGAGTCAGGGCGCGGCGAGGCCACCACATTATCCTTCGAGATCGTCAGAATAGTGCCGTCGTTCAGAATGGCCAGGATCACAACAAGAATCGGCGGGAAGTACCAGTTCCACGCCACCGTCAGGATGCCGAACGTAAATACGATACGCACCGTCATGGCGATCGAGTACATGGCGTAGTTCTTCATCCGCAGGAAGATCTCACGGCTCATGCGGATGGCAGTGATGATCACACTCAGACCAGGGGACATAAGCACAATGTCAGCTGCAGCACGAGCAGCGTCCGTCGCATCGTCCACAGCAATACCAATGTCGGCTTGGGCAAGCGCCGGCGCGTCGTTGACACCGTCACCAGTCATACCCACAACCTTGTCAAGCGACTGCAAGTGCTTCACGATCTCGAATTTATGCTCCGGGAACACCTGCGCAAAACCGTCCGTGTGGTAGATCATTTGCGCCAGGTCCAGCCCCGGAGGTGGCACCGTGTTGAAGAAAGAAGTGTCCAAAATGTTGGTCGGCATTCCCAGCTGACGGCACGTCTCCACAGCGATAGCTTTCTGGTCTCCTGTGACCATCTTCACCGTAATACCCAGAGCAATAGCCTTCTTCACCGTGTCAGCCGTGTCGTGGCGGGGAGGGTCAAACAGCGGCAGCAGACCGATCATCTGCCACTCGCACTCCTCCACCGGCACGTCACCACTGCGAGAGACACCAACACCAAGACCACGGTAGCCGCGCGACGCGAACTCGTTGATGCGGTCTTCCACCTCAACGCGCATCGAGTCGGCGTTCACGTCCATGTCCAGAACAACCTGAGGAGCACCCTTGACAGCGCGGAAGATCTCGCCGGTCTTGTTGTCCTTGAGCTTGGCAATCGTGCGCTTCGTCGTGGGGTCGAACGGAGTGTAGTGAAGCAAAGTGTACTCATTCCACATCGTGTCCTTGCCCGGGTACGTGTTGTGGCACACAACATCGATAGCTTCGTTGTTTTCCGTACGCGCAGACAGAGCGCCGAACTTGAGGATGTCGTCCGCAGTGAAGTTGTTGTACGGGATCAGGTTGTCCATGTCAACAGAGAGCTGGTTCAGCGTGAGCGTGCCCGTCTTGTCCGAGCACAGCACTTCCATCGAAGCCATCTCCTCAATACACGTCAGACGCGTGACGATGGCATTCTCCTTGGCAAGCGCTGACGAGCCGATAGCTAGCGTCACCGACAGCACCGTCGGCATGGCGACGGGGATACCGCCCACAATCAACACCAGGATGTTGGCAACGCCCAGGCAGCCGTCCGTCACGATAATACACGGGTTCTGCGATGTACGGCCGGCCATCTGCACCAGCAGCTCGATCACACACCAGAACAGGATCGACACCATGCAAAAGTTGCCGACCGTGGTCAGCACCATCTGCAGACGGCCGTGGGCGTCCGCCGACGCGATCTTCTCGGCAGCGCGGCCCAGGAACGTGTTGACGCCAGTGCTGGTCACAACGGCCTCGATCTCGCCCTGCTTCACAACCGATCCGGAGTAACCCTCGTCGCCCTCGTTCTTGGTCACCGGCAGCGACTCACCCGTCAGCGACGACTGGTCTACCTTGATGGCGTCGCCCTCCAGGAACTTGAGGTCGGCCGGGATTACATCACCCAGTCGCACACGAAGTACGTCGCCGGGCACCAGCAGGTCGGCCGGCACGTTCTTGATCTCGCCGTCGCGCATCACCTTGGCCTCAGGCGCGAGCTGGCCCATGAGTGCCGACACCGCGTCGCCAGCCTGGGTCTCCTCGAAGTACCCGATGCATGCGTTCAGCAGTAGCAGGAACAGGATGAGCGCAAAGTCGGCGTAGTCCAGCAGCACAATGGACAGGATGGCGGCCGCCTCCATGGCCCACGACAACGGGTTCCACATGAAGCCCAGGAACAGCGTCAGCTTGTTGACCTTCTCCTCCGGCAGCTTGTTGGGGCCGTACTCGGCTAGTCGCTGCTGTGCCTCGTCCGACGTGAGGCCCTCCCGCGATGTCTTGAGCTTGTCTAGCGCGGTGTTCAGTGGCATCCTCACCCATGACACCCGCCCTAACTCGTCCACGCAGTCGCTGACGTGGCTTTCCGGCATGGTCCGAGTCAAATGCAATCGGATTGAGAAATAAGACAGCTTCTCGTGGTGGTCTTGTCGGCGTTTCCAAACGTTTTGCAACGGAAAAGCTACATTTTCAGAGCCCCTCATCGCACATCATTGTCATCACTGTCATCTCAGCGTCTTGTCCAGCACCAGCAGCGCGCGCATGGAGGAGGGCGTAGCACCAGCAGGGCCGACTGAGGCTCGCTGTGTGCAGCAGACGAAAAGCATTCGGAATACTTTACTATAAAACATTTGTGCACCCGGACATTTTGTACATCTGGACAGACGAATGAGCCAATCATATCAATCGTAGCCACATGATAAAATTTCACTGTGAAGCCATTTGTTCAAGCGGACAGAACTATTTTTGCTCAGAGTCAATGCTGTCAAAGAACAAAACCACTGCGCAAGTCGCCATGGCACGAGAACGGAAGCGGATGTCAGGCAGTGCTGGCCGTCGTCCAGCAGGATACTCGCGCGACTGCTACATGTTCAAGAAGAAACTCGACGTAATAAGCTTTTTCAAAGCCAATGGAGATATGCAGTTAATGTTGGACGAGTTTTATAGCCATCTTACCCCTTCAAAACGTGATACAAAGAGGAAGCGCGTCTATGAATGAGAGAAGGATCGAGCTCACATTGAAGCCATGGCTGATTCCTCGACCACCCCCAGTTTGAAGTCGGACAGGAAGGCTGGGACTACTCGAAGGACTTTGTGGAGCATCTCGTTGCCGGGAATTTAGATGAGCTGTAATGCACTTTAGTACAGATTTGCATTTTTGTACAGATTTCCCAGCGAAAGGAGAAAGGTGGGACCAATAAATACTGCGAGGTTCCGAGCTTAGCACAGGTTTTACGTGCGGGCCAAGACTACCGATATATTGAATTTAGCAGCAGAGAGTGCGGCGCATTGCTGTAGGTCGAGGGATGATACCAGAGCGTATCCAACAGTTCCTAATTGCTTTCGATGTGATTCCTCTCCAAGCTTTAGCAGCCCATCGAAGCGCGGTGATAATGGAGATTTTCTCCTGAGGTAAACCAGCTATGTACTGGTCAATGCTGTATTCCATCTTGATTCGACTAAAGCGGTTGCAGCATACTTGTTGTGTGTGTGTGTGTTTTTTTTTTTTTGTAGAAACTCCAGTCTCACGTTCGTGAGCGGGTAGAGGGGCGTCATGAGCGAGCTGACATTGTCAACAAGCAAGAGCACGTGCCGCTGCTCGCGGTTCATGCGTAAATTGAATGCATGCAGCCAGCGTAGAAAGATGTTCCCAGTCATTCCTGCTATTGGTATACTCGACTCCAAGCTCAGCATTTATGTCGTGGTCTTTGAACGCGCGTGGGTTCTTTGCCTTGCCGATGAATAGGAGCGGCACTTTGTCGCTGCCGTTAGCGTAGTTCGCAACCATCATAGTCAGGCGGATCTTGTTGGCTTTGTAGCAACACCTTGCTGAGCCGAGATAATGTTCTTGGCGACTCCATGTGATAAAAGAAAGCCGTATCATCTAAATTGTAGATGTCTTTGAGGACGTACATGTCCGTGATCTTGCGCATGTTGGCACGCCCGTCGAAGACGCTTCCTCGACACCGACGCCGCTTCCTCATGTTTCCTATGGCAGCAAATGCCATGATATTTTCTGAAGCGCCATACCCACCCCTTAGAGCACCTCAGTCGATTGTTCGCCGGCAAGCACGGGAAGTGCTCGTCGACAAACAGCTTGGAGCGGTACATCAACCCGTAGTCGGTCAACGACTGACCTCTTTCTCCATCTTGTCGAACTCAACGACCAACGCGACGTCTACTGCCGCGAGCACCGGGTCAGCGATCTTCTTACAGTCTTAGGTAGCATCAGGAGCTCAGACTTTTCTTCAGGATCTTATAAAAGACGACTGTGCAGATGGCCTGGGCAGGTCGAAGGCCCTCGTCGCCCATTCCTCCAGCGCTGTCATGTTGGCGCGCGTCCCCCTCCCACCATTTTGCATATCAACACCTTTTGGCCTATAATAAGCCGCAAACACTCCTTGGACGACTGGTGCTTGGACTTGGGTCTCGACGGCATGGTAGGTTTTTAATGAATGAAGAGCAACAGCACCTACGCAGATCATCACTGCGAGCCGTTCATTCGTTACCGCCATCTAGCAATGCGGTATGCATGTATGTTTCCTGCAAGATGGCGCATTCCTCCAAGCTTAACGTGTTTCAGTAGTACATTGCTGATCGGAGATGCAAATCACTTGCATAGCATCATTTACTTAGCGAGGTAAATATTTGGCCGCAATTCTCCTTTTGTTGGGGAAATCTGTGTAGGGCAAAAAATGGCTTAAGGTTTTACTCGCTTGTGTGGAATTCTGCTGTGTTCGCATGCACAAATGTTCTACAGTAGTGAAGTCGTGGTGGTATTCCGGGCAACAGTGTAAACGTCCTTAGGGAAAATGCAATCGGATGGCGCTATCCTCACTCGCAGCTCAAGCCCCCAAGCCAATTCGTGTCTTCCTCCACTAAGATTGGGAGTTGATATCAACGCCATGGCAACCCGTTACCAACACCACGTTCTGGTACATATGTGGTCTTACTCGAACATCGCTCGGATATTTATGAGTTTGAGGTGTATTACGAACGAGTCAAGACGCAGCTGCTTGTACGGATGAAGAGCTTACGAAGTGACAATGCTGAAGAGTTTGATAAAGCTCCAGCAGAATTGCAGTAGTACGGGATGGAATGCACGAAGCACACACCGGAGCAAAACAGAGTTGCCGAGCGGATGATTCGGACTCTAACCGAGCGTATGAGATGCTTGCTGTCTCGTTTCAACTTACCGCAGCCGATGTGGGCGGAAGCTATTATGACAGCGGCATACTGTGTGAACGTAATGCCGAGCTCTGTGCGAGGCATGGAGATACCGTACACTGTCTGGTATCGTTAGACTCCATCATATTCGAAGTTGAGAACATTTGGATGTGCAGCTCTCACATACATTGACAAAGTTGAACGACGAAAGTTGAATGCAAATGCGAGAGAGGCATCCTTGTGGGCTATTCTAGAGAAAATCGTGGATACAGATTCCTGGATAGCAAGACTCGCAAAGCCTTTTACAGTCGCACCACGGTCTTCTATGAAGCGAAGCCTGCCAGAGTGCTGGTAAGTGAAGCAGATTCCGCTACACGTGCTACGTCCACGGGGAGGGGAGGGGTATTTGGTCTGAACGACAGCACTGAGCGGAATCTCGAGCCCATTCTAGATGAAATTCACGAAGAGGATGAAGCCAAAAACGTCGTGAAGACGGACGTCGTGATGGCGAGGCCAACGACAAGTATGAAGCGAATTTTCAGACTGGTGGGGCAGAGTGTCGCGATGACACTGAGAGTAATGTTGCTTCGAGCAGGAACAAAACGTGGTCGCACCGTTGAGATGGTAACAGGTAAGCCCAGAAAGCGTGTGCGCACAGCATTTTAACGCAGTGAGTGGTGTTCGACACCGACTGCAGCTCCAGTGGAGCATGGCCCTGAGGGACTTAAGTTGGATGTCTCGACCGAGGTGCCGACGCCTCGGGTGGATGACGGTGTCGAGCACTTAGCAGCGCAGACAGCAAACGCCCACAAGAGGAGGAGGCTCTGAAAGATAGAGAAAAGAAGTCTTATCTAGTTACATGGAGTGGACGAGTATCCAAACCTCCGAGATGATTGAGTGACAGTGTGCATCTGGCGTATAAGGAGTCGATGAGCGAAGATGATACCAGTGAGCTGATGGTAGTCACAGGAACAGAGTGGAAAAAGCCCGGGCACAAATGCAGCTAGAGATTGCAAAAGAGAAAGCCATGGAGATGTAGGAAGACTTTGTCTGCCTTTCGACTTGTGCTATATTTGAGCCTGCCAGCTATGGTGAAGCAGTACAAAGCGATGAAGCCAACCAGTGGAAAGGCGCGATGGATATCGAGTACGAGGCCTTGCTGAAGAACGGCACTTGGAAGCTAGTGCGATGGACCAAGGACATGAAGGTCCTGAACAACCGTTGGGTATTTCGAGAAAAATATCATGCAAACGGTGATATTGATAGGTTCAAAGCGAGGCTCATCATCAAGGGCTTCATGCAGATACATGGTATTGATTTCCTTTAAGTTTACTCGCCTGTGGTGCGCTTAGAAACACTGCGCATCTTGCTGACGCTGGCAGCCATTGGGAACTACGAGGTAGACCAGATGGACGTCATCACTGCCTTCCTGAACGGAGGCATTTACGTGACGGTTTATATGGAGCAGCCCGAGGACTACGTGGTGGAAGGAAAAGAGGACTTTGTGCCCTGTTGAAGAGCCGCTATGGTTTGAAACAGGCTCCTCGCGCGTGGTTTAGACTGCTGAAGGAGTTCCTAGGGAGCGAGGGCTACACGCTGATGAAGTGTGATGCAGACGTGGCAGTGAAGGTCGTCGACGGCTGGCTTGTGTTTATCTCTATCTACGTCGACCATCTGATTCTGTTTGCACCGATAAATGCCATGATGAAAGGCATGAAGCACATGCTTTTCAAACGCTTTGTGATGAAAGATTTAGGGCCCATTTGTGACATTCTTGGCTGGGAGATCACGCGCGACCGGCAAGAGAGAGCAATATTCATCAATCAAAAGAAGTATGCCGAGAAAGTTTTGCAGTGGTTTGACATGGTCAAGTGTAATGGATGCAAGGTGCCTTGTTATGTAAGTTTGAAGTTGTCTAAGTCGATGCGTCCAACAACTAAAGATGGGCGAGGCCTGATGAAGGCTAAACCGTACCGAGCAGCGATTGGCAGTTTGATGTATCTAATGCTAGACACGCGGCCAGATTTTGCTTTCATCGTTCGTGAGTGCAGCCAGTTATTGGAGAACCCAGGAATTCTACGTTGGCGTGCAGCAAAACGTGGACTGCGGTATCTGAAGGAGACGGTCGAGTGGGAATTGCGTCTTTGTGCCATACACAAAGTCAAGAGATGACGCATCACCTTAAGGCTTTTGTCGATGCTGACTTTGCGAATCGTGTTGATGATTGCAAGTCGGTTGCTGGTTTTTGACGCAATTTTGTGATAGCAGGATTTCGTGGTGCAGCCGAGCGGAAAGAACTGTGGCGCTGCACACGACAGAGGCCGAGTATATGGCACTAAGTCTGCTAGTGCAGGAAGTTATGCATCTACGCCAGATGATGAGAGAGTTGAAAGTGAAGCAAGTGGAACCCTCTGATGTATTCGTGGACAATGATAGTGCAAAGAAGCTCGCGAAGAACCCCGAGTTTCACAGTCAACCGAAGCACATTGACGTTCGTCATCATGTCGTGCGTGAGCGTATTGAATTGAAGCAAATCGATGTGAAGCGAGTGCCTGGTGATGAAAACGTGGCTGATGCTATTACCAAGCCACTGCCAAGAGCAAAATTTGAGCAACATCGCAGCGCTATGGGTTTGATGTCGAAGCAAACCTATGAGTCCATGAGTACCCGACACAGCAATGACAACCAGTAGGTGGGGCTGTTGCGATATACTAGTTCTCACGGTTGGTGCCGACCCAGTGGCTTTTGTCCCGAGGTTTTAGGCTGAAAATTTAAAATAAAAACAGCACTGAAGTTCAGGCACGTATCTTACTCCACGCAACGTCAATCTGCGCTGTCCGCTGCTCGTACACAACATCTTCACGACTGCACCAATACCTTCCACACTTAAGGAGTGATTTCCTCCGACACGCACTTGCTCAGTAAATAGCGTGAAATCCACAAAGTTTGTCAACTGGTTTGTCATATGACTCGAAGCACCAGAGTCTCCAACTTGCCTTTTAGATTCATCACATTAAGAATCACGTAGGCCTCATCATCCGATTCATTATAGTTTCCCTTTCTTCCTGTTTTGCTGTGCTTCGGTGGCGGGCCCTCGCTCCTCATCTCACTTGGCAGCCGTTTGCCCAGATGAGGACAATCATGCACATGATGACCTTTCTACTTGAAATGATAACATTCCCCAGGTCCGCCACCTTGCCCATGTGAACCTCGTCTGCCACCGCCATTTCCTCGGCCTCTGCCGTAACCTTCTCCGCGACCTCAGCCACGACCGCGTCCAGCACCTCCACCACGTCCTCGGCCTCCACCAGCGATGAGAACCTTTTCTTCTTCCGTGTTTTCAGCTACCACCTTGCTGTCTTGGCTGCGGTCGTACGCAGTCTCAAGAGCGTGTTCCAATTACTCATAGTTTGGGGGCTCGTTCGGGTCGGTGGGTACGTGCGGGGGCAAGAACGTCTCGACCACGTTGTCGTAGACACTAGGTAGGAGCCAATAAGCAGGGCTGGCTTCTCGAAGTCATCCAGCGGCTTCCCGAGCAGCCTAATCCTGTCGATTAGGCGTCGGATCTCGCCTAGATGGTCCAACATGTTGCCACTGGCGTCCAACTGGAGCTTCCTCAGCTTTGTCATTCCCGCTGCATACTTAAAGTAAGTCTTTCCGATGTACCTTTTTCAAGTGTTCCATCACTTTGAACGATGTTGCCTCGTACTTAACCGTTTTCGTTACTTTGTCAGTTATTCCATCATACAGGATCTCCTTTGCTTGCCTACTCTCCATCACGTACTTAGAATGCTCTTCGGGTTCTTCTCCTTTTGACTCGTCATCGCTATGACTAGGTTCCGTGGGTTCATCCTCACAGTATTTATACAGACCTTTGCGTTGGAGCTTCAAGGTGATTCGTTCCAACCACACTTCAAAGTCCTGTCCATCAAAAGGTGGGTGTGTCTTCTTCTTGTCTTCCAATCCATCCTTCTTGTTGTAGTTTGTGGTGCTCGTCATTCTTGCTACAAGCGACACCTTGAGCTCATAATCACTTGTAATCTGTAGTTGCTAGTCAGCGTTTGCACCTGCAACAGGACACGTAGATCACACGAACTTGGTGAGGAAATGCAGCTTGTGCTGCTTTGTGTATTTTGTGAAGTGAGGTCTAACAATCTCTCTCTACAGCTTAGCTCAATTTCCATCAAGATGTTCTCTCCACTTTCCTCACCTTTGCACTACCCAACTGCCGCAGTTATGCACCCTCTAGGACAAAAGCTTTTAGCCTAAAATCTTGGGACAAACGCCACTGGGTCAGCACCAACCGTGATGACCAGTATATCACAGCATGAACCAACCATGTGCGTTGGCCAGCGGAAAATGTTGGTTTAGATGCGTTCTTCGCGCGTTGGAAGACCCTCGTTTCCTCATAAGTCTTTATCCAGTTGGTTAGAGTGCTCACGGACTTGCTGAAGATGTGTGCGAGGTGCTGTTTGGTGTAGCCAACCTTGTAGTACGCGTACAGACAGTGATACACCATGCTGGGGGTGCGCATGCTGCTGCGCTGCCACTTCCTCCATGGTCACTTCAACTTGTTGACCATCACTCTTGTCAACGAACGTTAGCCAATAGTGTTGCTACGTCGGTTGATCGGTGATTTTGTTGAGACATGCAAATCGCACTATTTTGGCAAATTTTAAACGGAATTGACAGTACCCGTCGATGGGCTGGTTCTGCTCTTCGGGTGCTTCGAGAACGCTTGATCTATTAAGATCGAATGTCGTGGTGAAACGTGGGAGGTCCGGAGCAGCATGGAATCTTTACTCTGCGTCCTTGAGTAGTTATCAGACCAGTAATCGCTTGGATCTACTTGGATCTGGAGCCTGAGTTTTGGGTCCAGGTGGAGGGTTGCCTTGAGGGGTGTGTTGTCTTCCTTTTCCTTACTTGACGCTTCTAATACCATGCTCTTGGGGGCTGAGAGTTAATCAGTCGTCCTGAACAAGTAGTAACTCCAGTAAACCTCGGATTCGCACTTGGTACTAGCGGATCCAGGCTGCAAGTGGATCTGACCAATACACTATCCAGATCACCCGAGCACTGCTTGATCCGTAGTGATCCCGACGTAGCTTGACTGGGCCAATGTAGTTCCCGTGATTTTAAGCGCAAGGAAGGGCGCTTGTGGTGTACAAGGCAAATTCGGTTCTCTACTAAAGAAATTAATAATGGATCCATAGAGATCCCATCCCGAAACCTATCATCTGCACCATTTCTATACCTGCCACTGGATGTTGTCGCTTGATCAGTCCTCTGGTGTGCCAGATCTACATCTGAACGGTCCCACTTGCAGATCTGGATCACCCATGCTTGGATCCATCGCTTCCGCGACGTATCCATATCTGATCCGGGGATCTGAGTCTAGATCCAGCATGCTGGGTTCCGGTATTGGCCCAAATTCCGGGAAAGTGCTTTACCACAACCTGGGACAGATTTTAGGCCAATAGCAGCACGTTGATCCTGAAACTGCAGGTTTGTGTCGTCACAACCGCCCCTCTTGGGCACGGTTCGCCACAGAGAGCAATCTCACGCGTTGAGCCGACACATCATGGCCAAGAACGCAAGTCAAACCAGCGTGCCACAATCTAAGGTAACACGACCAACAAGTTGACCAGTCGGTTGGCCACATCTGACATCCTTTCTGCGCCCGGTCGCCCAGCAGCCATCACCAAAACGGTCTCCACGGAGACTCACACGCGATCGCAAACAATCCAACGGTCTTCCCGCCAGTACACGCTCGACTCCGCCAAGCGTAACACATCAAGAAGCTTGCACGACATGCGGGAACAGACGACACCGCAGCGACAGTACCCGCAGCCAGCGGCAGCACCAAGAAGGCCAGTGCCCCGGCGGAAACAACGAACAGTGCTACTGGAGGTGCAGCGGATGCAGGGCCACCAGCAGACGACACGCGAGAGGGTACGGCAGCTGAAGCGCCCGCATGCTCCATCCTTCATGGTCACTAAATTTACGTCTTCGACGATATCATTCAGAGGCTAAGGCTACGGAACCCGCCGGCCCACCAGCAGGACGGCAGCCACAGACTCGCGCTGGTAGGTGCCGATGCAGCCACCATCTTGTGCCAGTATTCGCCATTAACTCCATTGTCATCATTCAGATGCCAAAGCAACATCTTCCACCGGCCCACCAACACACAAGCGATAGCAAGCTCGTGCTGGTAAGCAATCATCATCGCTCCACGTCCGTCTGCAGGTGACAGTAGTCATTGTGTGGCATCCCTTCACTGTTGTTTCCAGATCTTGCGGCAGGGACCCCTGCAGACGCGCTGACCGTTAGTGGCAGCATCACAAGTACAGCAGGACCCAAAGGGACTGTTCGCGCTCGAAATCAGCTTCTCGCTGGCTGCCGACACTCGGTTTTGGGCGCCTACCCTCCGGCTTTGACAATATCGTGCTGGATCGACTCAAATATAAGGTCGACCACGACGACAATATAGCACCGCCACGTTGAGTGGTGCCCTCTAAGCACACTGCACAGGACACGCTCCTGGTCGTCGTTCCAGTTTCAACAAGCATGGTTCGTGGAGGTGAGGATCTGTCCACGAGCCACCGCGAGCCACTCACTGATGACTAGTTAGAAGTCCACGCAAATTCGCTCACAGTCCGGCGGGAGGTGGTCTCGTTGCTGGCACAGTTTTATCCGGACCGCCTGGACAGTCGTGTGTTCAACCCACTCGTATCTGCATCGCGGCGTCCTGGAGCACTACTGCCAGGTGAAGGCCCAAGCGGAAGCGCTAGATTCGTCGGCAGTGAGCGAGATACTTAAAGCCCAACAAGAAACTGACCGCATCAAGCACAAATGGCAGTTCATGTGCGATTACTGATGTCGTAAAAGTGGACGACACGACACAGTCCATGCAGAAGGCCAAGCTGAGCTCGCCGGAAGTTTCAAGAGCGTGTCCGAAGAGCACCAGGCAGAGACTGACACCCTGAAGCGCAAGATCCAAGAACTGGACGACAAGCTCACTGGCATCAAGGTTCAGCTGAACTACCTGAAGGCCAATTCACAAGAGGCAGTCGACGCCGGCGCCGTACTGGACTTTCTCTATGGTAACCACGTCAAGTTACGTGGTGATTGGCGTCGACTGCAGGGTCTCGTGGAGTGCTTAGTGTAGCAACGCGATGTGGACCGGAATAGAGAACCCGTCTCTTCATCGATTCTGTGGACACATCTGGTCAAGACTGTAGACCATTTTTGACGCGGGCCGAGCGCATGCAGCCCGCCTAAGAGCAAGGCAAACAACTTGTTCCCAGCTTTTCAAATGCGGGAACTTCCATACCAGGTACTCCTATGTTTGTTGACTTGGCCGCTGTGGAGACAGCATCCTGTCTATCCACACCACTTGCATTTACACTGCATGAAACACTGTCGTCACTTTTGCCCCTGCAGCCGCAGCCTTAACACAAGCAAGCTAAGCATGGAGATAATCTTCTATCAATTAGACCAGCACTCTTCGGTGAAGTAAGCTGCTCTCCTGCTGCTGATGGTAATCACGCCGTCAGCAACTTGCGTTGCCTCAGTCGACAGAAGAACAAGCGACAACAGCGAGCAATCAATGATCTGCATTCCTGTGCCCAAGGGGCAGCTCCTAGTCGGCACTAGCACTGCATCTAGAAGAGGAGCAGAGAGGGTGAAGCTTAGCAATAAGGCACAATTCAATTTGCCACCAACAGCAACGCATCCGAGTTATCATAGCCGCCAATGACAGTGACACCCAAAGACAAACGGAAATGGCCCACGAGCCCGTTGAGTTTCAAGCTTAAAATGGCTGCCGATCGTGATGAACGAGCGGCCAAGAAGGATGTCACTAGACGTCCCTCCATGCACTCTCTCGCCGAAGTCATCAAAGCCCAGAAGGCTGATGAGTCCAAGATGTTGAGTAAGGCAGCTGTGTGTCAGAACCTTGGCCCTCGAGTCTGGAAGGGTATCGGCCTGACATCCGCCAAGTCATGCGTGCTGGACTATCTTACAAGACAGCGGTGGGCAGCCTGAAACTCGACGCTCCAGCCACGGGATGTACTTGCGTGAGTCTCTTGTCCGCATGCTATCAGGCATGCTGTACTGGAACAAGCTGGACTTGACGCTTTGGTCCAAGTATGAAGGCCCAGGTATCCAAATAGGACCGTTTCAGACGTGGGTCTGACCCACAAGGAGTAAAGCCAGGTGATACTATCCAGTGGCGGGTATATAGAGATAGATTTTGGGATGGGATCCCCATGAATCCACTCATAATTTCCTTAATACCGAGTCGAACTCGCCTTGTACTACGCAATAGCGCTTCCAAAGCGCCGAAGAAGCGGAGACCTACATTAGCTCCCCTCCGCTAAGTGAGGATCACCAGGATCAAGCAGCGCTAGAGTCATCCAGATCGTATTTTGACCGGATCCAACTCGCACCCCGTCGATCCAAGTATGCAACCGCAGATCCAAGGTCCACTGGAGTTACTACTTGATCAGGACGACCGATCGACCCTCAACCACCCAACATGCCATTGGAAGCGTCAAGTAACGAATAAGAAGTGAAAGCACACCCCTCAACGCACCCCTCCACCTGGATCTAGATCTAGGAACCAGACCAAGTCAATCCAAGCGACGAGTGGTCTAGAAACCTGTAACCCAGTACAGAGTGAAGATCCTCACGCTGCCCCAACCTCCCAAACCTCACCAAGACAGTTCTTCTCGGTAGATCCAACATCTTCACAGCACTCGAAGAGCAGATCCAGGCCGCCGACGGCTACCCAAGGTGAGTAAAAGTCCAGCTAATCACGAATCATCGGTGCACCTGTCAGTTACAGGGAAAGATGAAGAGTGAATTGAATCCTTTACAACGTTATCTAGGAAATGAGTCTGCCTAGCGCGATCACTGGTACTGACTCGTTCTCAGTGCCACGTAGCACCCACACTTCCCCGCGAGTCGTGTTGATAGTGTCGCTTGAACAAGTCCAATTTCCACGCGAAGTCAATCAAATGTTGTTCGTCCCAATGTTTTGGTGAGACCACCCGCAAGAAAACAAAGATTGGTTCAGAGCTGAGGAATGCTATTATGTGACTTTTGTGGAAGGGATGCCACCAATCTCCGTTGCTCAAACGGCAGACTACGCTGAGCGTTTGAAATACGTGGTTATAATGCGCAAAAGATAAAGATGATAGTGCTAAGGTAAACCCACAGCGGTGCGCACCCGTATTTTTCCTGTGCCAGTGGTGTGTGGCGTGCTGGAGCAAATTTAGTCGGAGATACACTGTACCGTACCGGAGATATTGTAGATATTACATCACTTCCTGCGGATGACAACGACTGTTGGCGGGTAAACATTGAAGGAGCATGGCTTTCCTTCAAGACAGATGAGCAAACATCATCATCCATTCCCTTTTCGTTTCTTCCCCGAGACGCGCGAGTACCTTGCTGGCGCTCGGTGTGTCGGCGTTCCGTGTTGCCCAGGGTACAAGAGGGGGTACAAGAGGGGCAAACGTTCCCTTTGAGCAACATCATATTCATATTCATATTCGTCATCGTTCGCACCTTAGCTGAGTTCAGCTGCAATCCCGCCAACATGAAACGTCGGCTCTTCAACCTCGCTGAGTAATTCGTCGGTCGTCTTCACATTGTCGTACTCGGCTTTCTCTTCATAGTCCTAGACGTCGAAGTCACCGAATTTAATCGCGCGCATGTCCTCTGCCGTCGCATTGGTCACCCAAATCAGATTCGGCCATTGGTGATAAATTTGTCGCTAAAATTCGCTGAGTTTGACTAAGGCTTTCACCCGTCGATGGCGTCACGATGTTCGGTGGTGTCGATCTCTTGACCATCCTCTCTCACTTGGTTGCTTGAAACCTTGGTTAGCTGGTACTTGCAAAACAAAACACACTCTGTTCCCGCGTCGCGGTACCAGTTGTGGTGGTGAAGAACACACAAAATTGTCAAGTTTGGCTTCCTCGCAATACACATAACAAATTCGCCAAGGCCGGTGACGCTGTGTGGCCTACGGTAGGGTTTGTTGCGACGGTGGCCTGGTCGCCCAAGTCAGTTGGACACTGCCGAAGTTTGGCAGTGACAGATGCTGCGAAAGGTAAGGGAGACCGGGATAAGCAGCAGCGAAAGGGACTCGGCAAGAGCAAGAAGGAATAGTATGCTGCAGCTTGTACGCATGTTTGTAGGATGAGGCGTGGGGCCTCAGAGTTGGATCTACACTGGATAGTGCAAGTGGAAGCAGGAGGAGCTGCTGCAGAAGAAACAAGTTAGCAAAAGTTCAAAATACTCCTGTCAACGCTCACGTACATGCGGGAGCTGCTCGTGCCGCAATCAAACAGGGTTGTCCCTTCGCGATTCGGAACAGCGGTGGAATTGCTCCGCAGTCGCCAGCTACCAATCTCTCCAGAGCCCTGCCTGAGCTTGGCAGCCTCCGTTCCTCAACCCTGTGACTTCACACCAGAGGATGGACGTCGGCGCGCGAGCGCTTTCACAGGTCACCGAGCGCAGCGTACGCCCGACTCGAATATCAACGATGTTCTGGGTTAGAGACCCGTCGACTCGCCAAGTTGGCGAGATTTGTCTTCTGTGGTCGCGAGAAATGCCCTTCCACAGGCCGACCTTAACTCTTGGCGTTACCAGTAGGTTTGCCTACAACCTATGCCTCTCAGGGAGCGACGGCAGACATCTAGCCCGCGCAGGGACTTACCGCAAGAGTGTACACTTGTGTAGAACTTGGAAATTTCTGCTCTGTTAGTTATCTCGCTGTCTACTGCGGAATCGCTTAGGGGTTTCCGTTTCCTATTCTTCTATACAAATATGCGTTGAAATAGTTCGTTACTACCTCTGCCTTGCCCGCGGTGATTCTTTGCCACAGCGACTCTTCGCATCCTGTGACTATTCGTACCTTGAGGTCTCGAGCTCGTCAAGTCGAGATTATTCCTTACTAAGTCCGGCTGGGCTCAACCAGACTTCGTTGAGTCTTCTTAAATTGACATTTGCCAACTGTGTTCCACACACAGCTTACCCAGATCGCTGATTTAGTGGCTGATAGTCTGAGAAATGACATATGCCAGAACAGAGGATTTGCTTCGTCACAGTACGCCGAGTTGAAGTCGTTCTAAGCTGCCATCGCATTGGTTGCACGTGCATTCAGCGGGCGAATCGAGGTAGCCCATACCTCTCACGAGCTCTCTGGACTATGTGCCATGCGCGAACTTATGGAATCGTCGGCAGCTTCGCGCTCCTCACTGCACCACTGTTGAGATCGCTAAGGTTGTCCCCGGCTTCCTCATAAATATCATCTTCCCTTGTCAGCAACGGTCTAGTGCTCGCTCTATCACCCATGCCTCTTTTACCAAGTCGTAATGAGGACAGCGTACTCCAATAGCAGCTTGAAGAGAAGCTTCGTTCATGATGCCAGCTCCGGTGTTAGCAAGAAAGCCAGATGCCGTACGGAAGCGTTGCTCAAGGTGGCCGATCTTCGCTACGATGCCCTTGGGCTTTCTCGGGTGCGTGATCCCGTTGTCACGGGTACATTCGGCAATAGTCTGGGCTAGTGACGTTTTGATATCTCCGTTTTGCTTGTCTCCACCGCGCCATTTATTGTAGTTGCCTTTTCTGTGAGGCAGTCTAACAGCACGCTGAACGAATTCACAAAGCCGTTAGGACCGTCTGTGCGCCACGAAGTGCGCCGAGTAATTTTGGCTTCTTGGACTTCGGGGCCTGGCTACGAGCTGTCCGCTTCGCAAGGAACTGCAGACGAAGGTGGTGGCTCTAATGCTGTCGAAGAGACAGCAGCAGCTTGAGTTGCATCTTGGTCACTGTCCGGAGCTGCAAGCACGCTTGTCTAGAGAAGAATAAAAGTCCGCGAATGAAAGGTTCTTGCTGCTGCTATTAATAAACTGCACCAAATCGAGGCAAGATAGATAGTGGTTGGCAGCAAGATAGCCACTGGATTTTACCCAATCAGAGATCAAACGCAAAACTCGCTATCTTGCTGCTGCCAGAACTGAGAACCACTATTGAGATATGTCACTAGTAATTGAGATACGTCACTTGGGCGACGACCAGGTTGTGGATCTCTGCGTAGGGGAAGTGTTTTACCACTCAGGTGCGAAGAGAAATGTGATCTCGCAGAGTTTTTGTGAAGATAGAAAAGGGTTCAAAATGGACTACAATGGCGACGAGTGCATCTACACCGTTAGCGAACATGGGACGAATTCAATGATTGTTAAGAAAACCCCGCAAGGTCTGTTCATGGTCGACACTCGCATGCCAGGGATCTCGAGGGGGGAGGGGGATCCCGAAGGTGATCAACCACATCACTAAGAGGCGGGTCGCAGCACTTTTAAGGCTCCTCTTTTTACCGGGCGAAATTGACTCTGAAAACGTAAAAAAAAAAATGTGTCCGGTCAGAGGAGGTGGAGGTCAGGGGGATGTCTAGCACAGATGTCGCTGCAAAATGTCCGCAGAGCCGCCAGCCCAAGATCCCGAGCAGATTGCGCCGCCAAGGCTGAACCAAGGTAAAGACTCACACGAAGCCTTGACGCTGGAACAACAGCAGTAGCACCAGCTAGCAGCCTCCTATCACAGCTTGCAGTCCTTAGCGCCGCTTAAGGCAAACGCCAAGTTGAACCGTATGAAATTGCACCAGCAGTGCCCAAACGTGGAGAACACTCCGTTGCGGTCGGTACACGGAGGCGCTATGCAGACTCATACCTCCAGAGACCAAGCCCTGCACTCACAGAACCTCGTCACCACGCAGAGAGCAACGCAGTACCAGCCAGCTGGTCCTCATGCATCGCTCGCGCATCAGTACGGCTCTGCGCTCGGTGCCCCAATGCTCGCGGGCCCCGGGAGCAGCATCCACCATCAATTGCTGCAGAGGCTGCGCTAGCCGGTCAAGACGTACAAGGCGGGAGAATGGATTGTGTCAAGGGTCGGCGTGTATAGCACGACCCTGGGACGGGTCGTCTTCCGTTCCGCCCGTTGGTACCGTTCCGCCTGAGTCTGAGTATCTGGAGAGACAGGGCGAGGCAGTCATCCAAGAACCGCCGTGGCGACAGTAGCTCAAGCCGCGGGCGAGCGCACCACCGCGCCTCACGCCATCTTCGACTCAGGCCCCAGGACGACCAAGCGAAGGACGCGGAGGACGGGTGGCAGGCTGAGCGTGGACCGCGGAAGGCCCAAAGTGAGGCGGGAGGTCGTTTCAAAGGATGGAGGTCATGCTGGGGCGTGCCGCCCGTGCGGAAGAAGGGGTGGACGCGTGGAGAAACCACCGACGGCGGCTGCGCCGGCCGGAAGGACTGACAGAACTCGTTTTGCGCCGCAGGACCCAAGCCTACTGAGCAGCAAGAGGCAGCGACAGCGACAGCTAAGAGAACAAGCAGACTTTAGTTTTTCTTCCGTTCTTGCTCTTCCGTTCCGTCTACAACTACACGCGGCCAAGGCGCATTCCACACCGCTCCGCACCGGAGGTACTGGACCCCGAACGGATCACCATTCTTCTGTCTCGGCGGTGGTTGAGCCCAAGCCAAGCTCGCGGCGGCCCAACCTCCATCCCCACCTCTGGACAATTAGAACGATGAGCTGGTTGAGTCCGTGTTGTACGTGTGCATGCAGAGATTTGCTAGCTGCTTTAAAAGCTCGAAAAGCAAGGCTCAGCTCGCGGCACGTTAGCACCTCGTCCTGACCAGCTTCAACATCGACAACCACATAAACGTCAAGGTGACCAGTTGAAGAACAAGTTCCAGTCTCTTCGAACCAACTTGAACAACATTAAAGCAAAAGAATCACAAGCCGGGAATTCTACCAATGATCCTAATTAGCTACCCTAGCAATTGGCCTACTCTGATCTAGTACTTTGGTGATCTTTCGGGAATGGGGAACCGTGACTTCGGCCAAACGGGTTCATCGTCGAGCGCACCAAGTGATGGAGTTGTGACTCAAGGAGCGGCCGGTAAGCGTGCTGCCTGCAAATGCAAACTCGATCTATCAGATGCTGATGCTATGATGGCCGAATGGCTCAGATAGAGATTAGATCAGCCTAGCGATACTGATACGCCAGACGAGCGCTCGATAGGTGGCAGAATTGCAGGCTTTGATGATAGAATGTCTGCTCTCTTCACGAACCAGGGGAAAACACTGCACATTGCCCTTGAGTCATCCAAAATAATTTCAACCACGATCCGAGTGCGGCTGTGCACGAGGTTATACCAACGATCGGGGGCTTCCATTCTGAGTAAAATAGGATACGGAGTCAGCACAGTAGGTAGGAGCTAATAACCCGCATCGCCAACAAGGTGAGTCCCTGGTGGTATGTTTGGCAGGACGTTTCGGGCAAAAATCGATCGATTGAAAACAGACTTGTCGTTCTGGGCACCATTGCGTAGGGAGAAGGCCATGAAGCGCTGCCGATGGTCTACCACGACCATCATGTTGAAGGCGGGTAACTGCGCCGGCAATATCAACCATCAAAATCTCCATAGCGCTTGATACGAACCAGGCAGCCGACAAATGCACCAACAACTCCTGGCATTCCTGCGACGAGATTGGAAGCTCTGATTCTTTGCTCCACTCTTCTTGCGTTGTCGGCATTCGATTGGTTTAGTCCACAAACGTTTCGAGCAAAGCAACAACGTGGTGAACCGCAGTTAGCGCAATCTTCTTCCCCGCGCCGAAGATTGCACCAGTGTCGTACATTGCTCCTCCATGTGCTAGATAGTTGGTAGTAATTGCAACGCGTGTTGCGATGACGAACTCTGCATTAGCACCGAGTGGAGGCAACATCTCCATCCACCTACTCGTTGCTCGACGGCATATTTCTTCAAACGCGTAGCGAGTGCAACGCAGTTGCCTATTGAGCCAACCGACCGAGAAAGCTTCTTGCTCCCTTACCATTCCCACTCACTGCTCCGTTTAGTTAGGATGTTCTGCTTCGGCTCCAGCCAGTGTGTCTTGTCTGCGACGATCACAGTCAGCACACTCACTACAGCCGTGGCGCATTCGAGTACTTCCTCTTTATCCATCTCCCCACGCGAAATGAACGGCATGCACTGTGACGACAAGGGAGCTCATGGCTATAAGACAAAGAGCTTCAAAAGAGGAAATCTCCACACGAGCCTGGCTGCACACGAACTGCTCGATTTTGATAGGAGAGTCCCATTTCTCGTTTTATTCCGACCCGCCTCTAAGGTAGATAGAGTCGGCGCTTTCTACGAGCAGCTAGACCTCGTCAACCGTCAGGCCGACAGGTGTCACGTCAAACGTGTCATGCTTCTGAAGCGAAGTTTTGACGACTGCGCAGCCTTCCTAAAGAAACCGCAAGTCCGCGATAAGCACATGATGACCTTTGCCGAGGTCTGTTAGAACCGAGCCAAAGATAGCACATTTTTGCGTGTAATTATAAATTGGACTAACTGCTTATAATCTAGTAACATTATTCACACTACAGCACTAACATGTTTGATGTTAAATGGAGGTGTTCTGAGCCTCGAACTCGATGTAGTTCAGAAGATAGCGAGCAATGAAGTTTGAAGTTGATACTCATACAAAATCCTAAATACAGACCTGGGTGAAATTGTCCCCCAACAGTGGTACCGACCACAGTCATTGCGTCTGCTCAGTTAGGAATGAGCTTTATTATGCCATTGAGGATGTACTAGTTCTCCCATCTCACTGCAGCCTTCACTGTTATGAATATAGTACTTTAATTGGTGCGTATACAAGATTTTACCTTAATCAGAGCAATGTTAGCAATTTTGATTTGTCATGCATCCTGATAAACGGTTCGAGCTTAAGCGACATTTTCTGTTAAGGATGCCTGTACCAAGATGATAAATTGTACAAAATATGTAGCAAATTCTTGCAGAACACTGATATTGACGTCTGCTCCAAGTATTCAATGAAATCATAATAAAACAGCAGTTTTATTTTCCTTCAATGCTTCAGTTTCAATTACTGCTCACTAGAAACCTTTACACCGGCAAATCTTGAGTCGACCTAAAACGTCGATTTAAGTAGTTTAGTAGACTTCTCAAGACTTTTGGAGTAGCACTGGCGCAACTATATAAAACATCCATCTTGAGTAGCGTTTTACTGGTTTCGGTTAGGGAATTTATAGATTTTGACAATAGCCTACTCAAGAATTACCAGTACAAACCTGCTCCACTGTACTTACAGCATCTACATCTCAATACAGCTCTATAGTAGCCTGTATATTATTGTTTTGGCGTTTCTGTTCTCTGAAGATTTGGGTAAACAAATATCAATTTGTATGCTTAAACTAGTATACTAAAATTACTATTGAGCGACAAAAACTTTCAGCAATAATGACAATTCATGCATTAACAAATAAGATTTCTACCCAACATAACAGATGATATAGCACGGTACCTATATCATTGCACTAGAGGGGTCGGAATTGGTTTTTCATGATGATTCTTAGAGCTCAGAGGTGGTCACAGCTTTTATCGTCTCTAAGCATTTCAATGTGCGATATAGTTTACCTCTAGAGCAACCAAATAAAAAGTCCAGTCCGTTATGACATTTTTAAAAGGGATCGAGCGGGCTTGGCCGTGAGGAATTGAAGTCACTTGAGGGAAGGAATGAAATGAGGAAGTGAGAGTTCATTTGAAATGTTAACTTGGCGGGTACAAAGGTGCACGCCCACTCGTCCAAATATTCTGCGCGTCTAATCAGTGGTAGCGTAAACACCGTACCGTAATCACGCGTGGTCAAGTTGGACCGGTATGGATACCAGTAAACCGGTAACCCGCAACACGCCCCTCAACGCGAACACGTGTGAACGCTAAGTGCCGTCGTGAGTTCGTTGTGGCGGGGTCCGGGAGCGCCTTCGTCAAGATGTCCGCCAGCATGATCGCGGTCTCGCAGTACTCGACAGTCACTTCACCGCGCTTGACTTCGTCACGGATGTGGTGGTACTTGATGTCGACGTGCTTGGCGCGGCCGTGGTTCACAGGGTTCTTGGTCATCTTGATGCACGACTGGTTGTCTTCGAAAATTGTCAAGTCCGGAGTCGCTAATACCGCAGCCGCCAAAATCTCGCACAAAAGTCGGTGCACCCATTTGCCTTCTTGGATCGCCAGACTCAGCGCGATGTATTCGGCCTCGCTCGTAGATAACGATACACTTGATTGTTTCTTGGAGTTCCACGATACTGGCTCTCCAACAAGTTGGAAAAGGTAGCCGGAAGTCGACTTGCGATCGCTCACGTCGCCGGCCCAGTCAGCATCCGAGTAGCCCAAAACTCAACGTTTTTGCTCGGCGAAAAGCGAATTCCGTGCGCCTTAGTGCACTGAAGATAGCGAAAATTCGTTTCACTGCAATCCAGTGTTCGACTTGGGGTTCTCTATAAATCGCGAAACATACCCCACAGCAAAAGCAATGTGTCTGGGCGAGTCGAAGCCATCAAGTGCATGAGTGCGCCAACGGCCTCGCGAAAAGGTGCGTCCAACTTCGTCAGTGCGTCGCTCGGAACAAGCTTGGTGCTAATGTCCACCGGGCTCGAAGCAGATCTGCACTTGTCCATGCCAAAGCGCTCCAAAATGTCGCGGGTGTAGCAAGGCTGGCACAAAGTCACACTGCCATCAGCACTGTCGACCACTTCGATGCCGAGAATAAACTTGCACTTGCCACTATCGGTCATCTCAAAACGTGTCTTGAGTTGGCGCTTGACTTCAGCAATTAGGTCGGCACACCTTCCTGTCACCAAGACGTCGTCCACATACACTAACAGCAGTACGCACTTGCTATCGATAACTTTGACGTAGAGACACGGATCATAGGCCAAAGCGCGAAAACCGATGGAGCGAACGTATTCGTCAAAAATCTCGTTCCAAACTCGTGAAGCCTGTTTGAGACCGTAAATTGCCTTGAGCAACTCGATGCAGTCGAAGTCACCGTCCAACTCCACACCTTCCGGCACTGTGCAGAACACTTTCTCCTTCATCAAGCCGTACAAGAAAGCCGTAACCACATCGAGTTGGTCGATGGGCCATCCGAAGTACTTGGCGAGAGCAATAATCATGCGAAGTGTGACATACTTCACGACCGGCGAGAACGTCTCGGTATAATCAATACCGTATTTCTGCACAAAACCCTTGGCAGCGAGTCGAGCCTTGTATTTAGCGATGGATCCATCCGGGTTGCGCTTGATTTTGAAGACCCACTTGGTGCCGACAGCGCGTTGACCGTTTGGCAATTTTGCCGCACGAAAAACTCCACGAAGTCGCATCGACCGAAGTTCTGCACGAATAGCCTTGCGCCAGTGTACTTGGTTCGAACCGCTGACCGCATCTTGAAAAGTCTCAGGTTCGGCGTTGTCCTTCGCCTCGACAGCATTCGCACTCGCATGCCAAGACATTGTCGAAGCTGAAGAATTTTCTTCGTCATTGGAGGCCGAATTTTCTCCGTGAGGAGTCGAGTGGTGATGTCCCGAATTTTCTTCACTCTCATCCGGAGCACTTGCTTCCTCCAAGCGAGCACCACGACGAGGTCGGCGAATATTTTCACGGACTTCGGGGTCAGAACAGGTTTTACGTTTTCCCGCTTGCTTGAAATCGATCGCACCAGAGTCACCAGAACTAAGATCAATGCCGTTGAGGTACTCGATGGCATCTTCGACTTTGTCATCTTTGTCGTCCTCGCGCTCTTCAACAGCACCAAATCTTGACTCTTCGAAAGTGACATCGCGAGAAACCACCACCTGCCCTGCCTCGATGTCATAAATTCGGTACGCCTTGGAACGCTCCTCGTAGCCCATGAAAATACCGTCACGAGCTTTTGGATCCCATTTAAGGCGCTTTTCCTTGGGGGTCAACACGAACACTGAGCAGCAAAAATGCGCATGTGCTTCACGTTGGGCTTGGAATTATACACGATCTCGAAAGGAGTTTTCCCTGCGACCTTCGGTGACGGCAGTCGATTCTTAATGTAGATTGCAGTCATCACCGCCTCCGCCCAAAACACGTCTCAAGCCCAGCATGATACAACATACTGCGGTCAATTGTCACAATGCTGCGGTTGGCACGTTCAGCCGTGCCGTTGGTCTGGTGCGCGTACGGAACCGTGACTTGTTGTTCAATGCCACGGCCGTCGTAGAAAGACTTGAGCGAGTTGGTAGCAAATTCCTTGGCACCATCATGACGCACAAACTTCACCCGCGCGCCGAATTGCGACTCCACCTTCGAAATAAATTTCTTCAGGCAGCCTTCACTTTCCGACTTCGCGCGCAGGCAATATCCCGTCATGCACCCACTGGCTTCATCGATAACGAGCAGCAAATATCTGCTGCCACCGAGAGAATGTTCCTCCATCGGCCCGCAAATATCGAAGTGAAGCAGCTCGAACGGCTTGTACTTAGCCTTTTCGTGGTTGGTTGGAAAAGGTTTTTGGACCGATTTTCCTTGTTGGCACCCACGGCAAATACTCGATTTTTCGATGTTGCTGGCAGTTTGGCGCCCTTGAGCATGCCACTTGAGACCATTTTACGCGGCACATCGTTCGGAGCGTGACCCATCCGTGAGTGCAGATCAACAGCGTCCACTGAAACTGAGACCGAATTTGCTGAAGCGCGCGGGACACGAAGCCAGTAGAGTCCGTCGACCAGGTCCCCCGAAGCAACGATTTCCTTCGACTTTTTCAGAGCGATGTGCATTTCAGCACCATCAAACAGCACCTTAAACAGACCACTTTTGTTGATCTGCGGGACCGACAGCAAGTTTTTGTTCATGCCCAGCACGTACAACGCGTCTTCGACCTTGATCTCGCGCTCGTCACCGTAGGGCAAAACCACTCGCTGAACAACCGTTCCGACTCCCAAAATTCTGGCAGAGTCCCCGTTGGCAACCGTGAGTTCGCGCTTGTTCCACAGCTTGATGTCGGCAAACTTGGACTTGTCGTTGCAGATGTGGTGTGTGGCACCACTGTCGATTGCCCACGTATCTTGGAACTTCTTGCCCGTCGAAACTCCGCACGCCATAGAGACCACAAACGCGATGAAGTCACCGTCATCTTCGTTGCGCCACTGGATATTGTCCGCACCGCGACCAGACCGGCCACGTCGTGCTCCACGATTTTCCTCCTTCTGCTTGGTCCAGCACTTGTCCACGAGGTGCCCCCGTTTTCCGCAGTAAGAACAACGGCGAGTCTCACGCTCGACACTGAACGCATTTGCAGCGTCCTCAGTCTTCACCGGTGTCGATTTCTCACCCTGCCGCTTGATGTGCTCGTTCGTGAGCACCTTGATAACGTCTTGCGTCTTCAGCTCAGCGGCGCTCATCTCCAAGTTCAGCACGACGTTCTCGTAGCTCTTGGGTAGACTGCGCAGCAAGCAGATCGCCACGTCTTCGTCCTCCATCTTGGCGCCGATACTGTTGAGCTTGGCGCTGATGTTGAGGACCTCGTTGCAGTGATGCAGCACATTGTCGCCTTCCGTCATCTCCATGCTGAACAGCTGACGCTTGAGGTAGATGCGACCGACCTTCTGCGTTCCGCCGTACAGTGCCTTGAGCTTGGCCCACGCAATCCAGACGTGTTCGCACTCCGTGATCACGTGATGATAGTCGGCACCCATGCGTAGCAGCATCAGGTCCAGCGCGACGTTTGACGTACGGCTGTACTCATCCGATGCACGAGAATCCGTAAATGTCGGCGTCGTCTCCCGCTTGACAGCACCCCACACCGACTTGGTCAGAAAAACGCCACGCATGTAGCTGCTCCACGTCGCGTAGTTGTCGCCGTCGAACTTGTCGATGAGGACCTTGGACAAGACGTCGGGCGCGGCATCGTACTTAGGCTCATAACCTAAAAGGGATCGAGCGGGCTTGGCCGTGAGGAATTGAAGTCACTTGAGGGAAGGAATGAAATGAGGAAGTGAGAGTTCATTTGAAATGTTAACTTGGCGGGTACAAAGGTGCACGCCCACTCGTCCAAATATTCTGCGCGTCTAATCAGTGGTAGCGTAAACACCGTACCGTAATCACGCGTGGTCAAGTTGGACCGGTATGGATACCAGTAAACCGGTAACCCGCAACACGCCCCTCAACGCGAACACGTGTGAACGCTAAGTGCCGTCGTGAGTTCGTTGTGGCGGGGTCCGGGAGCGCCTTCGTCAAGATGTCCGCCAGCATGATCGCGGTCTCGCAGTACTCGACAGTCACTTCACCGCGCTTGACTTCGTCACGGATGTGGTGGTACTTGATGTCGACGTGCTTGGCGCGGCCGTGGTTCACAGGGTTCTTGGTCATCTTGATGCACGACTGGTTGTCTTCGAAAATTGTCAAGTCCGGAGTCGCTAATACCGCAGCCGCCAAAATCTCGCACAAAAGTCGGTGCACCCATTTGCCTTCTTGGATCGCCAGACTCAGCGCGATGTATTCGGCCTCGCTCGTAGATAACGATACACTTGATTGTTTCTTGGAGTTCCACGATACTGGCTCTCCAACAAGTTGGAAAAGGTAGCCGGAAGTCGACTTGCGATCGCTCACGTCGCCGGCCCAGTCAGCATCCGAGTAGCCCAAAAACTCAACGTTTTTGCTCGGCGAAAAGCGAATTCCGTGCGCCTTAGTGCACTGAAGATAGCGAAAAATTCGTTTCACTACAATCCAGTGTTCGACTTGGGGATTCTCCATAAATCGCGAAACGTACCCCACAGCAAAAGCAATGTCTGGGCGAGTCGAAGCCATCAAGTGCATGAGTGCGCCAACGGCCTCGCGAAAAGGTGCGTCCAACTTCGTCAGTGCGTCGCTCGGAACAAGCTTGGTGCTAATGTCCACCGGGCTCGAAGCAGATCTGCACTTGTCCATGCCAAAGCGCTCCAAAATGTCGCGGGTGTAGCAAGGCTGGCACAAAGTCACACTGCCATCAGCACTGTCGACCACTTCGATGCCGAGAATAAACTTGCACTTGCCACTATCGGTCATCTCAAAACGTGTCTTGAGTTGGCGCTTGACTTCAGCAATTAGGTCGGCACACCTTCCTGTCACCAAGACGTCGTCCACATACACTAACAGCAGTACGCACTTGCTATCGATAACTTTGACGTAGAGACACGGATCATAGGCCAAAGCGCGAAAACCGATGGAGCGAACGTATTCGTCAAAAATCTCGTTCCAAACTCGTGAAGCCTGTTTGAGACCGTAAATTGCCTTGAGCAACTCGATGCAGTCGAAGTCACCGTCCAACTCCACACCTTCCGGCACTGTGCAGAACACTTTCTCCTTCATCAAGCCGTACAAGAAAGCCGTAACCACATCGAGTTGGTCGATGGGCCATCCGAAGTACTTGGCGAGAGCAATAATCATGCGAAGTGTGACATACTTCACGACCGGCGAGAACGTCTCGGTATAATCAATACCGTATTTCTGCACAAAACCCTTGGCAGCGAGTCGAGCCTTGTATTTAGCGATGGATCCATCCGGGTTGCGCTTGATTTTGAAGACCCACTTGGTGCCGACAGCGCGTTGACCGTTTGGCAATTTTGCCGCACGAAAAACTCCACGAAGTCGCATCGACCGAAGTTCTGCACGAATAGCCTTGCGCCAGTGTACTTGGTTCGAACCGCTGACCGCATCTTGAAAAGTCTCAGGTTCGGCGTTGTCCTTCGCCTCGACAGCATTCGCACTCGCATGCCAAGACATTGTCGAAGCTGAAGAATTTTCTTCGTCATTGGAGGCCGAATTTTCTCCGTGAGGAGTCGAGTGGTGATGTCCCGAATTTTCTTCACTCTCATCCGGAGCACTTGCTTCCTCCAAGCGAGCACCACGACGAGGTCGGCGAATATTTTCACGGACTTCGGGGTCAGAACAGGTTTTACGTTTTCCCGCTTGCTTGAAATCGATCGCACCAGAGTCACCAGAACTAAGATCAATGCCGTTGAGGTACTCGATGGCATCTTCGACTTTGTCATCTTTGTCGTCCTCGCGCTCTTCAACAGCACCAAATCTTGACTCTTCGAAAGTGACATCGCGAGAAACCACCACCTGCCCTGCCTCGATGTCATAAATTCGGTACGCCTTGGAACGCTCCTCGTAGCCCATGAAAATACCGTCACGAGCTTTTGGTCCCATTTAAGGCGCTTTTCCTTGGGGGTCAACACGAACACTGAGCAGCAAAAATGCGCATGTGCTTCACGTTGGGCTTGGAATTATACACGATCTCGAAAGGAGTTTTCCCTGCGACCTTCGGTGACGGCAGTCGATTCTTAATGTAGATTGCAGTCATCACCGCCTCCGCCCAAAACACGTCTCAAGCCCAGCATGATACAACATACTGCGGTCAATTGTCACAATGCTGCGGTTGGCACGTTCAGCCGTGCCGTTGGTCTGGTGCGCGTACGGAACCGTGACTTGTTGTTCAATGCCACGGCCGTCGTAGAAAGACTTGAGCGAGTTGGTAGCAAATTCCTTGGCACCATCATGACGCACAAACTTCACCCGCGCGCCGAATTGCGACTCCACCTTCGAAATAAATTTCTTCAGGCAGCCTTCACTTTCCGACTTCGCGCGCAGGCAATATCCCGTCATGCACCCACTGGCTTCATCGATAACGAGCAGCAAATATCTGCTGCCACCGAGAGAATGTTCCTCCATCGGCCCGCAAATATCGAAGTGAAGCAGCTCGAACGGCTTGTACTTAGCCTTTTCGTGGTTGGTTGGAAAAGGTTTTTGGACCGATTTTCCTTGTTGGCACCCACGGCAAATACTCGATTTTTCGATGTTGCTGGCAGTTTGGCGCCCTTGAGCATGCCACTTGAGACCATTTTACGCGGCACATCGTTCGGAGCGTGACCCATCCGTGAGTGCAGATCAACAGCGTCCACTGAAACTGAGACCGAATTTGCTGAAGCGCGCGGGACACGAAGCCAGTAGAGTCCGTCGACCAGGTCCCCCGAAGCAACGATTTCCTTCGACTTTTTCAGAGCGATGTGCATTTCAGCACCATCAAACAGCACCTTAAACAGACCACTTTTGTTGATCTGCGGGACCGACAGCAAGTTTTTGTTCATGCCCAGCACGTACAACGCGTCTTCGACCTTGATCTCGCGCTCGTCACCGTAGGGCAAAACCACTCGCTGAACAACCGTTCCGACTCCCAAAATTCTGGCAGAGTCCCCGTTGGCAACCGTGAGTTCGCGCTTGTCCCACGGCTTGATGTCGGCAAACTTGGACTTGTCGTTGCAGATGTGGTGTGTGGCACCACTGTCGATTGCCCACGTATCTTGGAACTTCTTGCCCGTCGAAACTCCGCACGCCATAGAGACCACAAACGCGATGAAGTCACCGTCATCTTCGTTGCGCCACTGGATATTGTCCGCACCGCGACCAGACCGGCCACGTCGTGCCCACGATTTTCCTCCTTCTGCTTGGTCCAGCACTTGTCCACGAGGTGCCCCCGTTTTCCGCAGTAAGAACAACGGCGAGTCTCACGCTCGACACTGAACGCATTTGCAGCGTCCTCAGTCTTCACCGGTGTCGATTTCTCACCCTGCCGCTTGATGTGCTCGTTCGTGAGCACCTTGATAACGTCTTGCGTCTTCAGCTCAGCGGCGCTCATCTCCAAGTTCAGCACGACGTTCTCGTAGCTCTTGGGTAGACTGCGCAGCAAGCAGATCGCCACGTCTTCGTCCTCCATCTTGGCGCCGATACTGTTGAGCTTGGCGCTGATGTTGAGGACCTCGTTGCAGTGATGCAGCACATTGTCGCCTTCCGTCATCTCCATGCTGAACAGCTGACGCTTGAGGTAGATGCGATCGACCTTCTGCGTTCCGCCGTACAGTGCCTTGAGCTTGGCCCACGCAATCCAGACGTGTTCGCACTCCGTGATCACGTGATGATAGTCGGCACCCATGCGTAGCAGCATCAGGTCCAGCGCGACGTTTGACGTACGGCTGTACTCATCCGATGCACGAGAATCCGTAAATGTCGGCGTCGTCTCCCGCTTGACAGCACCCCACACCGACTTGGTCAGAAAAACGCCACGCATGTAGCTGCTCCACGTCGCGTAGTTGTCGCCGTCGAACTTGTCGATGAGGACCTTGGGCAAGACGTCGGGCGCGGCATCGTACTTAGGCTCATAACCTAAAAGGGATCGAGCGGGCTTGGCCGTGAGGAATTGAAGTCACTTGAGGGAAGGAATGAAATGAGGAAGTGAGAGTTCATTTGAAATGTTAACTTGGCGGGTACAAAGGTGCACGCCCACTCGTCCAAATATTCTGCGCGTCTAATCAGTGGTAGCGTAAACACCGTACCGTAATCACGCGTGGTCAAGTTGGACCGGTATGGATACCAGTAAACCGGTAACCCGCAACACGCCCCTCAACGCGAACACGTGTGAACGCTAAGTGCCGTCGTGAGTTCGTTGTGGCGGGGTCCGGGGAGCGCCTTCGTCAAGATGTCCGCCAGCATGATCGCGGTCTCGCAGTACTCGACAGTCACTTCACCGCGCTTGACTTCGTCACGGATGTGGTGGTACTTGATGTCGACGTGCTTGGCGCGGCCGTGGTTCACAGGGTTCTTGGTCATCTTGATGCACGACTGGTTGTCTTCGAAAATTGTCAAGTCCGGAGTCGCTAATACCGCAGCCGCCAAAATCTCGCACAAAAGTCGGTGCACCCATTTGCCTTCTTGGATCGCCAGACTCAGCGCGATGTATTCGGCCTCGCTCGTAGATAACGATACACTTGATTGTTTCTTGGAGTTCCACGATACTGGCTCTCCAACAAGTTGGAAAAGGTAGCCGGAAGTCGACTTGCGATCGCTCACGTCGCCGGCCCAGTCAGCATCCGAGTAGCCCAAAAACTCAACGTTTTTGCTCGGCGAAAAGCGAATTCCGTGCGCCTTAGTGCACTGAAGATAGCGAAAATTCGTTTCACTGCAATCCAGTGTTCGACTTGGGGTTCTCTATAAATCGCGAAACATACCCCACAGCAAAAGCAATGTGTCTGGGCGAGTCGAAGCCATCAAGTGCATGAGTGCGCCAACGGCCTCGCGAAAAGGTGCGTCCAACTTCGTCAGTGCGTCGCTCGGAACAAGCTTGGTGCTAATGTCCACCGGGCTCGAAGCAGATCTGCACTTGTCCATGCCAAAGCGCTCCAAAATGTCGCGGGTGTAGCAAGGCTGGCACAAAGTCACACTGCCATCAGCACTGTCGACCACTTCGATGCCGAGAATAAACTTGCACTTGCCACTATCGGTCATCTCAAAACGTGTCTTGAGTTGGCGCTTGACTTCAGCAATTAGGTCGGCACACCTTCCTGTCACCAAGACGTCGTCCACATACACTAACAGCAGTACGCACTTGCTATCGATAACTTTGACGTAGAGACACGGATCATAGGCCAAAGCGCGAAAACCGATGGAGCGAACGTATTCGTCAAAAATCTCGTTCCAAACTCGTGAAGCCTGTTTGAGACCGTAAATTGCCTTGAGCAACTCGATGCAGTCGAAGTCACCGTCCAACTCCACACCTTCCGGCACTGTGCAGAACACTTTCTCCTTCATCAAGCCGTACAAGAAAGCCGTAACCACATCGAGTTGGTCGATGGGCCATCCGAAGTACTTGGCGAGAGCAATAATCATGCGAAGTGTGACATACTTCACGACCGGCGAGAACGTCTCGGTATAATCAATACCGTATTTCTGCACAAAACCCTTGGCAGCGAGTCGAGCCTTGTATTTAGCGATGGATCCATCCGGGTTGCGCTTGATTTTGAAGACCCACTTGGTGCCGACAGCGCGTTGACCGTTTGGCAATTTTGCCGCACGAAAAACTCCACGAAGTCGCATCGACCGAAGTTCTGCACGAATAGCCTTGCGCCAGTGTACTTGGTTCGAACCGCTGACCGCATCTTGAAAAGTCTCAGGTTCGGCGTTGTCCTTCGCCTCGACAGCATTCGCACTCGCATGCCAAGACATTGTCGAAGCTGAAGAATTTTCTTCGTCATTGGAGGCCGAATTTTCTCCGTGAGGAGTCGAGTGGTGATGTCCCGAATTTTCTTCACTCTCATCCGGAGCACTTGCTTCCTCCAAGCGAGCACCACGACGAGGTCGGCGAATATTTTCACGGACTTCGGGGTCAGAACAGGTTTTACGTTTTCCCGCTTGCTTGAAATCGATCGCACCAGAGTCACCAGAACTAAGATCAATGCCGTTGAGGTACTCGATGGCATCTTCGACTTTGTCATCTTTGTCGTCCTCGCGCTCTTCAACAGCACCAAATCTTGACTCTTCGAAAGTGACATCGCGAGAAACCACCACCTGCCCTGCCTCGATGTCATAAATTCGGTACGCCTTGGAACGCTCCTCGTAGCCCATGAAAATACCGTCACGAACTTTTGGGTCCCATTTAAGGCGCTTTTCCTTGGGGTCAACACGAACACTGAGCAGCAAAAATGCGCATGTGCTTCACGTTGGGCTTGGAATTATACACGATCTCGAAAGGAGTTTTCCCTGCGACCTTCGGTGACGGCAGTCGATTCTTAATGTAGATTGCAGTCATCACCGCCTCCGCCCAAAACACGTCTCAAGCCCAGCATGATACAACATACTGCGGTCAATTGTCACAATGCTGCGGTTGGCACGTTCAGCCGTGCCGTTGGTCTGGTGCGCGTACGGAACCGTGACTTGTTGTTCAATGCCACGGCCGTCGTAGAAAGACTTGAGCGAGTTGGTAGCAAATTCCTTGGTACCATCATGACGCACAAACTTCACCCGCGCGCCGAATTGCGACTCCACCTTCGAAATAAATTTCTTCAGGCAGCCTTCACTTTCCGACTTCGCGCGCAGGCAATATCCCGTCATGCACCCACTGGCTTCATCGACAATGAGCAGCAAATATCTGCTGCCACCGAGAGAATGTTCCTCCATCGGCCCGCAAATATCGAAGTGAAGCAGCTCGAACGGCTTGTACTTAGCCTTTTCGTGGTTGGTTGGAAAAGGTTTTGGACCGATTTTCCTTGTTGGCACCCACGGCAAATACTCGATTTTTTCGATGTTGCTGGCAGTTTGGCGCCCTTGAGCATGCCACTTGAGACCATTTTACGCGGCACATCGTTCGGCGTGACCCATCCGTGAGTGCAGATCAACAGCGTCCACTGAAACTGAGACCGAATTTGCTGAAGCGCGCGGGACACGAAGCCAGTAGAGTCCATCGACCAGGTCCCCCGAAGCAACGATTTCCTTCGACTTTTTCAGAGCGATGTGCATTTCAGCACCATCAAACAGCACCTTAAACAGACCACTTTTGTTGATCTGCGGGACCGACAGCAAGTTTTGTTCATGCCCAGCACGTACAACGCGTCTTCGACCTTGATCTCGCGCTCGTCACCGTAGGGCAAAACCACTCGCTGAACAACCGTTCCGACTCCCAAAATTCTGGCAGAGTCCCCGTTGGCAACCGTGAGTTCGCGCTTGTCCCACGCTTGATGTCGGCAAACTTGGACTTGTCGTTGCAGATGTGGTGTGTGGCACCACTGTCGATTGCCCACGTATCTTGGAACTTCTTGCCCGTCGAAACTCCGCACGCCATAGAGACCACAAACGCGATGAAGTCACCGTCATCTTCGTTGCGCCACTGGATATTGTCCGCACCGCGACAGACCGGCCACGTCGTGCTCCACGATTTTCCTCCTTCTGCTTGGTCCAGCACTTGTCCACGAGGTGCCCCCGTTTTCCGCAGTAGGAACAACGGCGAGTCTCACGCTCGACACTGAACGCATTTGCAGCGTCCTCAGTCTTCACCGGTGTCGATTTCTCACCCTGCCGCTTGATGTGCTCGTTCGTGAGCACCTTGATAACGTCTTGCGTCTTCAGCTCAGCGGCGCTCATCTCCAAGTTCAGCACGACGTTCTCGTAGCTCTTGGGTAGACTGCGCAGCAAGCAGATCGCCACGTCTTCGTCCTCCATCTTGGCGCCGATACTGTTGAGCTTGGCGCTGATGTTGAGGACCTCGTTGCAGTGATGCAGCACATTGTCGCCTTCCGTCATCTCCATGCTGAACAGCTGACGCTTGAGGTAGATGCGATCGACCTTCTGCGTTCCGCCGTACAGTGCCTTGAGCTTGGCCCACGCAATCCAGACGTGTTCACTCCGTGATCACGTGATGATAGTCGGCACCCATGCGTAGCAGCATCAGGTCCAGCGCGACGTTTGACGTACGGCTGTACTCATCCGATGCACGAGAATCCGTAAATGTCGGCGTCGTCTCCCGCTTGACAGCACCCCACACCGACTTGGTCAGAAAAACGCCACGCATGTAGCTGCTCCACGTCGCGTAGTTGTCGCCGTCGAACTTGTCGATGAGGACCTTGGGCAAGACGTCGGGCGCGGCATCGTACTTAGGCTCATAACCTAAAAGGGATCGAGCGGGCTTGGCCGTGAGGAATTGAAGTCACTTGAGGGAAGGAATGAAATGAGGAAGTGAGAGTTCATTTGAAATGTTAACTTGGCGGGTACAAAGGTGCACGCCCACTCGTCCAAATATTCTGCGCGTCTAATCAGTGGTAGCGTAAACACCGTACCGTAATCACGCGTGGTCAAGTTGGACCGGTATGGATACCAGTAAACCGGTAACCCGCAACACGCCCCTCAACGCGAACACGTGTGAACGCTAAGTGCCGTCGTGAGTTCGTTGTGGCGGGGTCCGGGGAGCGCCTTCGTCAAGATGTCCGCCAGCATGATCGCGGTCTCGCAGTACTCGACAGTCACTTCACCGCGCTTGACTTCGTCACGGATGTGGTGGTACTTGATGTCGACGTGCTTGGCGCGGCCGTGGTTCTCAGGGTTCTTGGTCATCTTGATGCACGACTGGTTGTCTTCGAAAATTGTCAAGTCCGGAGTCGCTAATACCGCAGCCGCCAAAATCTCGCACAAAAGTCGGTGCACCCATTTGCCTTCTTGGATCGCCAGACTCAGCGCGATGTATTCGGCCTCGCTCGTAGATAACGATACACTTGATTGTTTCTTGGAGTTCCACGATACTGGCTCTCCAACAAGTTGGAAAAGGTAGCCGGAAGTCGACTTGCGATCGCTCACGTCGCCGGCCCAGTCAGCATCCGAGTAGCCCAAAACTCAACGTTTTTGCTCGGCGAAAAGCGAATTCCGTGCGCCTTAGTGCACTGAAGATAGCGAAAAATTCGTTTCACTGCAATCCAGTGTTCGACTTGGGGTTCTCCATAAATCGCGAAACATACCCCACAGCAAAAGCAATGTGTCTGGGCGAGTCGAAGCCATCAAGTGCATGAGTGCGCCAACGGCCTCGCGAAAGGTGCGTCCAACTTCGTCAGTGCGTCGCTCGGAACAAGCTTGGTGCTAATGTCCACCGGGCTCGAAGCAGATCTGCACTTGTCCATGCCAAAGCGCTCCAAAATGTCGCGGGTGTAGCAAGGCTGGCACAAAGTCACTGCCATCAGCACTGTCGACCACTTCGATGCCGAGAATAAACTTGCACTTGCCACTATCGGTCATCTCAAAACGTGTCTTGAGTTGGCGCTTGACTTCAGCAATTAGGTCGGCACACCTTCCTGTCACCAAGACGTCGTCCACATACACTAACAGCAGTACGCACTTGCTATCGATAACTTTGACGTAGAGACACGGATCATAGGCCAAAGCGCGAAAACCGATGGAGCGAACGTATTCGTCAAAAATCTCGTTCCAAACTCGTGAAGCCTGTTTGAGACCGTAAATTGCCTTGAGCAACTCGATGCAGTCGAAGTCATCGTCCAACTCCACACTTCCGGCACTGTGCAGAACACTTTCTCCTTCATCAAGCCGTACAAGAAAGCCGTAACCACATCGAGTTGGTCGATGGGCCATCCGAAGTACTTGGCGAGAGCAATAATCATGCGAAGTGTGACATACTTCACGACCGGCGAGAACGTCTCGGTATAATCAATACCGTATTTCTGCACAAACCCTTGGCAGCGAGTCGAGCCTTGTATTTAGCGATGGATCCATCCGGGTTGCGCTTGATTTTGAAGACCCACTTGGTGCCGACAGCGCGTTGACCGTTTGGCAATTTTGCCGCACGAAAAACTCCACGAAGTCGCATCGACCGAAGTTCTGCACGAATAGCCTTGCGCCAGTGTACTTGGTTCGAACCGCTGACCGCATCTTGAAAAGTCTCAGGTTCGGCGTTGTCCTTCGCCTCGACAGCATTCGCACTCGCATGCCAAGACATTGTCGAAGCTGAAGAATTTTCTTCGTCATTGAGGCCGAATTTTCTCCGCGAGGAGTCGAGTGATGTCCCGAATTTTCTTCACTCTCATCCGGAGCACTTGCTTCCTCAAGCGAGCACCACGACGAGGTCGGCGAATATTTTCACGGACTTCGGGGTCAGAACAGGTTTTACGTTTTCCGCTTGAAATCGATCGCACCAGAGTCACCAGAACTAAGATCAATGCCGTTGAGGTACTCGATGGCATCTTCGACTTTGTCATCTTTGTCGTCCTCGCGCTCTTCAACAGCACCAAATCTTGACTCTTCGAAAGTGACATCGCGAGAAACCACCACCTGCCCTGCCTCGATGTCATAAATTCGGTACGCCTTGGAACGCTCCTCGT